>JAVJIF010008686.1:0-179321 GCA_038442645.1 Agave tequilana
TCATACAAACACATTCAGTGGCTCGACAGGGTCATTTGCGCAAAAAGCATACAAGCGGTTTTATCTGCTTCTAAGTCAGATCGACTGGACACGAAAGGCCTTCCTCCTGCACAAGGCCGTAACCAGTTGTGTCACGGAGACATGGCCATTATTCTCCACAAAAATGACAGATTTTGCCACTGGAAAGCGAGGTCATTTTTGTTGAAGCCTGGTAATAAAACTTATCGCCGCCAACACGTCAGACCACCTATAATGGGAATTGGCAGTGATGTCAGTGGTCCGACAGGTGTGATGCCTGCTTTCCTGAAGTGAATCGTCCCCGACAAAGGCCACCAAAGTTGAAAGTTGGCAATGATGCCAGTGATCTCACAGGGGACGTCCACTATCCCGAAGTGGATCATCTCGGATAAGCGGCTACCAGCCTCATCAGAACGAATCATCTCGTTATAAGAGGCTGCCAACAGCCTCTGGGACACGCACCCGCTGCCCCGAATTATTCCTCCTGCTTAAAAGTAAAGCTTCAACTGGGGAAGCATAAGGCAATTTTATGGTTCCTTCCATCAAGTCGCAAGATTGGCGAACATAGCCCACTGCAAGGCAAATCAGAACAGATTATCAACTAAGCACAGGAGAGGCTACAAAAGAACTAAGCCAAATCTTTTGGGTCGAAACGATCCAGTTTCAGTAAAAGCAGAGGATAAGCCTCGCTTGCACAGCACTGATGAGCTGGCTCAGCAAACGCCAAGTCCTAGCCTCGCCTATGGCTAAGCCAGACTGATCCTGTGGGACACAGTTTTAGCTCTGCCTATATGGCAAGACTGACTCAACTTTGAAGAAACCAAGTCCCAAGTTCTGCCTGCGTAGCGGACTTAATGTGCAGTGATCTTCCTCTGATCAAGTCAAAAATGATAGCTTCGCTGGGAAGCTATGCCAAAATCCTTCTCTGCAGATTAGTTAAATGGAGAACAAGGGAAGCTAATCCCTGAAGCAGCTGCTGAAGATGAATCAAGGGAGATGAATTCCCTAAAATCGGTGAAGTCGTTGAACGATCAAGACTTACCGGTCCTTGGCCGGATAATGACCAGAGTGGGCATTCCCACTAGTTAGATATCTGAGTATCTCTTTCAAACCAAGAGAAGAGAAGAGAGGCAAAGCACTTCTCTTCAGAGGACTTCAAGTGTCCTATTTATAGGCCCCATGGCCTGAGCGCTCCTGCCTCAAGCGTGAAAACACGAGCGCATTTAAGGCATTTACTGCGCCTTGAGAATAGGGACGGTTTCCCTTGGAACCATGCGAAGGGAGGAAAACGTCTCCCTCATAAAAGGCACTTATGGCGCCTTGAAGAAAGGAATATCCTCCCTTGGAAACGTGCAAATCGGAGAAATATCCCCGGTCAGCGCAAGAGAAGGAGAAAATCTTCCTTGAAAATTGACCCACGGCAGTTGGTCTCGGGAAAGCGACATGCGCTCCCAAGCGAACATATCTTCAGAAGCCCAGATGCGGGGCTACTCGCATGCGAAGCTACCCAGACTCGAGTCTACATGATTCCTCGGCGAATCTACATCCAAAGTAGGATTCAAAGCGAAGCTGAACTCAACCATCATGGCGACGTTCATACTCCACACACCACCGATCAAAGCAGTTCAAAGTATTTCAAAGTCTGAGCCATTACAGACTTCTGAAACTTTGAAGGGGGTCTTGTTGACACTTAAAAAGACAAGATTCTTATTGGTCCGAACAATGTCTAAACTTGTTGACATTTACAAAAGACAAGTGACATACGAGCTGAAGACCAGTTTTCACCCATCTCCGAGGGATAAGGAAGCAACTTGGACTCCACTGATCCAAAGCAGACAGTGAACCCGGATTGTTTCAACAGACCTCAGCAGGTCTAAGGTGCTAACACTTAGCATCGCATGAGCCCAAAGGGATAGCCTCGCTTGAGAGGCTAATATCACCCAACTTCACCTTGAAGCCATTCGAAGCCTCGCCAAGAAGCTGACTCGCAAACTTCGCCACAGAGGACTTCCAGCTCCGCCAAAGGGTTTCTTTCGGACTTCGCCAAAAGCTGCCTCTAGCCCCGCTACGAGCTCAATGCGGACAGCGCCGCTATGAATCTACTATGGTCAACCTTTGACCAATTAAATCTCCGGATGAGATCGGATCCAATCAGATCAAATCCAATCAGAGATCAAATATGACAGTGATTGCCGCAGTCTCTTGACTCTTCTAAAAACGAGTAAGAAGATCAGGGGAAATCCTCTAACGATATGAAAAGGATCAAAACAGATCGAGAAGGTCCACCGACCTGCCAATTCTAGCTTCGCAGAAGCTGATCCTAGCCTCGCATCAAGGCTACTTTCCAGATTCAAACAGATTCGATTCAATCTGTTTTCATATTTTCAAGGGACGATTATACCCTTGCTCTCCTTATAAATAACGCGCCAGGGGTACAAGGAGAGAGGATCGATCGGAAAGACCACGAAAAAAAAGAGAGAAGACTCCACAAGCAGAGACTTCTTCACAAAGCACCGTGCGTTCTCGAATTCAGAGACCTTTTAGAGAATTGCTTTCTCTAACCAGGGTGTTGATACCCTAACATCGTCCTTCTTCTCAAGGAATCTCCAGAACCAGGCGAGAAGGAATTCCTTAGTGAAGGCGATTTGAGAAGCAGCAAGAGGTTCTACCAACTTCTGTTCTCTGATTCCCCGAACCAGGCGAGAAGGGAATCTCATCGCTCGCATCGTCAAAGGGACAAAGTGGTCGCGCGCTGACCAGACTCCTATCGGCACACTTCTCCAGAATCTCTGAGGAGATCTACTTGTAATCTTTTTAAGAATACTTGTAATTTAGCTCCTCAAACTTTTTATTGTAAGTTTTCCCCCTTTGCAAACATAATGGAAAACAGCTGATCTCAGCTTGACCATTGACTCATGGATAGTACGGCGTAGAGAACCGATGGGTGATCGCAGAAGGCATCCACCTCTCTGCGGGTGAAGTTCGTTCCATTGTCGGATATGATGGTGTGCAGGAGGCCGAAGCGACATACAAGGTTTTGCCACATAAATTTGACCACCTACTGTCCTGTGACTTCGGAGAATGGCATAACTTCGATTCACTTGGTAAATTAATTGGTCGCGACTACCAAGAACCTGAACTGAGGTTGTGCTCGGAGAAGTGGTCCCACTACGTGCAACCCCCATTGCATCAATGATCAGGGGCTCCATAATGTGTGGAGGTCCAC
Organism: Agave tequilana; assembly: GCA_038442645.1. Lineage (NCBI taxonomy): Eukaryota > Viridiplantae > Streptophyta > Magnoliopsida > Asparagales > Asparagaceae > Agave > Agave tequilana. The sequence goes on from JAVJIF010008686.1 coordinate 3,245, forward strand.
ACTTGGCCTGCTTGAGGAAGGAGCAAATATTGGCATTGTGGGCACTTCTTCACGTACTCCTTGGCATCGTTGGATATCTTGGGCTAATAGTACCCCTGGTTGATGGCTTTGTGGGCGAGAGACTTTTTTGTAGCTTATGCGGAGTGCAGGATGTCATCCCAGAAGTAAGGGTCAAAGTATAACTTGGAAAAGGGCTTTTTGTACATGATGTCTCCCAGAAGTATGTAGCTGATCGCCATGTGCTGGAGCTTCTGCGCTTTGATTTTGTCGCTGGGTAGCACCCAATCCTTCAGATAGGCGATGATGAGGTATCTCCACTCTTGGGAAGTGTCCAAGCGAAGCACTTCCCCATCCGATCGTTGGATGCTGTGCTTCACAGTATACTCGATGGGAATCTCTCGCTAGAACTAGTACTTAACGGCGATGCCAAGTTAACTAAGGAATCAGTGTGATTGTTTTCTGACTGGGAGACCTGTTTTAAGTCGCAGCGGGAAAACTTGGACTTCAAGCTGAGAACGATTTTCAAGTATGTTGTCATCCATTCATTATTGGTAGCAGAGAAGCCTAGAGTGTTGCTCTGTGCTGGTACCCTTTCATCGTCAGGACGATTCTGATTCTGGTACCCTTACTGTTTGAGGCTCCATCCACATTCAGGGTCCATCCTTTCAAGAGGTTGCTCTGTGCTGAGGCTTGGAGTAAACGCAGCAATAAAGTCTGCGAAGACTTGCCCTTGATTGCTATCTTTGCCTTGTATTTGATGCTGTATAGTTTCAACTCCGTAGCCTATTTTTCTATTCGTCTGGTCGCTTGCAGATTCTCCATGATACTTTTCAGTGGATGTTCCATCGGCATGACGATTTAAAAAGATTGGAAATAGTGTTTCAGCTTTCTCGAAATGATGAAGAGAGCAAGGACAATCTTTTCATCCTCTGGTACCTAGTTTCGGCCTCAAGTAAGGACTTCTGATGTAGTACACTGGCTTTTGAACGCCTTCCTCTTCCGGAACCAAAGCACCACCCCAGTCGATTATGATACTGCGAGGTAAAGCAATAGCGTTTCTCCTTCCAAGGGGTTGCTTTGTGCTGGGGCTTCTGGAGTAAACTCAGCAATAAAGTCTGCCAAGACTTGCCCCTTGATTGTTGTCTTTGCCTTGTATTTGATGTTGTATAGTTTCAACTCCGTAGCCCACTTTGCTATTCGCTTGGTCGCTTGTAGATTCTCCATGATACTTTTCAGTGATGCTCTATCGGCATGACGATTTGAAAAGATTGAAAATAGTGTTTCAGCTTTCTCAAAATGATGAAGAGAGCAAGGACTATCTTTTTCATTCTCTAGTATATAGTTTCGCCTTATGTAGGGACTTCTGATGTAGTATACTGCTTTTGAATGCCTTCCTCTTCCCGAACCAAAGCACCACTCTGGTCGATTATGATACTGCAAGGTATAGGAGTAGCGTTTCTCCGATGATGGTTTTGGATAGGAGAGGGGGGAGCGGATAGATACCTCTTCAGGCCTTGGAACGTGGCTTCACACTTCTCATTCTAGCAGAAATTTGCTTCCTTCTTTATAGCTTGGAAGAACGGTTTGCATTTGTCCATGGATCGGCTGAGGAATCAATTTAAGGCTACAAGGCATTCGTTCAACATCTGGACTTCCTTGACACAAGTCGGGGACTTCATGCCCAGGATGGCAGATATCTGGTGGGGTTGGACTTCCTTGACACAAGTTGTGTGATCAAATAACCCAAGAACATTTTGGAGGCCATACTGAAAGTGCACTTCTCCTGATTGATCCTAATCTTATACTTTCGGAGGTGATCGAATGCCTTGCTCAAGTGTTGCACATGGTCGGCACACTAAAGACTCTTCATGAGCATGTCGTCGACGTACACTTTCATGTTATGTCTGATTAGCTCCTTGAAGATCTTGTTGACCATCTACTGGAAGGTTGCCCCGACATTCTTTAGTCCGAAAGACATCACTTTATAGCAGTAGATTCCCCAATCAGTGATGAACGTCATCTTGTCTTCATCTGATGCATCTTGATCTGATTGTATCTCGAGTAAACGTCCATAAAAACTGAGTAGCTCATGGCCCGTAGTCGCATCCATTATATGATCAATCTTTGGTAGAGAAAAGCTGTCTCCACTTGCCATTCTTCTTCTTACCAAGACTGGGTTGGCGAACCATTCTGAGTAATGTCTCTCTAATATAGTTAGCTCAGAGTAACCGATCAATTTCCTCACTGAGGGCCTGACACCACTCCACATTCATCTTCCTCGGCTTCTGCTTTACCAGTTTGATCTTCGGGTCGATGGACAGCCGGTGGCAGATAATGGATAGGTCAACTCCTAACATATTTGTGGGAGACCAGGCGAATGCATCTAGGTTGTTAGATAGAAAATCTTTGAATCGTACCTTATCGTTCGCAGAAAGATTTGCCCCGATCCAGAGAGTTCGTTCCGAATACAATGGATTTACATATGCCAGCCCAACATCCTCCGATCGACTGACCAGAGCCTTTGCTTCATCGGAGGAGTTCATCTTTCGGTCCCCGCCGCTCTGTGTTTATTACTGAGCGACGACTTGCTTTTGTTTCTTCTTCAGGGGATGTCTTGATTGGAGGCTACCCTCACATTCTTTGCTGTCCACCCAGACTTCTTCTGAGCAATGGCAACAATGCTATTGGGCATAGCTTGGTCCCCTCTTATGTCTGCAGTCCCCATCGGAGTGAGATATCGCAGAAGCAGGTGGTAACTAGACGGGACGACTTTCATCATGCGGATCCATGGCCGTCCGAGGATTGCGTTGTGAGGGGACTCCACGTCGATCACATAGAACTCTGTGATGACATCGTACGGAGTTGCACAGACTGGAAGTGCGATTGTGCCAGGCGAATGCGTCTCATTTTCGTCAAACCAATACAAATTTGACTAGGTTTGAGGCCAAATCATTGCTCGGGCTATCTCCGGAGTATCCTCCATCCTGTCGAAAGCGCTCTCATATATGATGTTGACACTGCTCCCACCATCGACTAGAATTATGGAGACTTGACACTTACTAATGTGCGAAAAGTGCACCGCGCCTGCGTCAGTCTCTGAAAATGAGATCGGCCTAGTCGGGAACGGAGGGGGACTGGTCAACACCATTGGATAGTTGCTTCTGTGGGCCTCGTTTATGTAGATAGCCTTCTCTTTCAAGGTGGTGCCCTCTAGCGGGCAAGCACCGAAAATGACCTCCATCTCTTTGTAGCTGATGGGAGCGAGGTTCGCCAGATTTCCTTGTTGAGTTTCGGAGCTCTCTTCTGCACTTTGATTTCTGAAGGTTGTCTTGGGTTAAGGATGAATTCCTTAAGGTACCCCCGATCGATAAGCTTCTGGAGCTGCTTCTGGAGGGATCGACAATTGATGGTGTGATGACCCATCCAGTCATGGAATGCACAATGGTCATTTACTCTTGGGCCCTTCGGGTTAGCGAGAGTGGTTTTGGCATCCAAGGTTGGTCCTGGATAGCGCTGAAGACGCGATCGACGGGGATCTTGAACGGAGTGAAGTTGGCATTAACTCTGTAGACTTCAAGGGGGTTCCGCGAAAAACTCAGATGGGAGCGCTTCTTGTAAACATCCTGCCCCTGGTTCTGCCTTCTTCAGAGGAGCAGACGGTTGCTTCATCTTCTTCCCTTCGCTCTTCTGCTTGGGAGGTCGGCTTGTTAAGTTTCGCATCGTCTGCTCTTGTTGTATTACTTCTGGGCTCGAGACAGAATGTCCTTCATGTTGGTGATATTGTGCTTCACCAGGTGTTTATGAAAGGAATGATCGATTTGCACTCCGGCAATCAATGCGGCTGCGACAACATCATTATTACAGTTATAAACCAGTATCATCTGACTCTGGAAATAACTCATGTAGCATTTGAGCGGTTTATCTTTGCTTCACCTTGACTGTGAGGAGATGGTTGATATTCTTAAACTCTTACTGTGAGGTATACTGGTTGAAGAAGGCATCGCTGACCTCTTCGAAGTTCTGGAGGGACCGCGACAGAAGTGAGGATAACCGATCCAAGGCCACGCTCTTGAGACTGGAAGAAAACACCTAACACGAGGGGTCATCATGGGAGTGGATTGCCATCTGACCTGGTAGGCTCGAAGGTACTGAATAGGGTCGGTTACTCCGGTATAAAAGTCAAAGCTCGGTATCACGAACTTCTTTGGGAACTAGTGGGAGGTGATCTCTTCTGAAAGAGGGGAGTAGGAGATACTCGGGATGGAAGATCTTGGTCCTACGCGAGGCAGCAGTCTATCTCCATTAATCTGCTTCCTTACCATTTTCACGAGATGTGAAGTCTTTGGAGGTTGTGAGGTTCACTCTCATCAGAGCGTTCTAATGACATGGGAATGTAGATCCGCGGTGCCTCTGGCTACCCCCAGTGCAGGCAGTTTCCGTAGCGCGTGGCTGCGAGGGATGAGTGTGGGATTCCTCCACGACTTAACCCCTCGTCTGGGCTCTTTGAAGCGCCACGATTTGTGGGAGGAGCTAATTATGGACACACGTCACGACATCCTCTCTAGGGCGACCTTCTCACGCTCACGAGCTGCCTCCGCTTCTTGTGCGTCTAGCCGCTTTTGCAGGCAGGCTAGCATTTGAAGGAGTTGCCCTTCAGCGGACAACCGAGACTCGTGCTCGTTGGCGGCTCTTTCTAGTGTGTTCACTAGGGAAGAATGCTCTTCCCCAACTCGTTCAAGAACAGTGTTGGGATTCAGGGGATGGAGGTCAGCAGGATTCATCCTCCCGGTGGTTATCTTTTTTGCTTTTGAAGGCGGCAGTTGAAGTAGCTGTCTGCGAGGAGGCCTTCCTTGGAGGAGTCATCGTCAGCGAGGAGGCCTTCCTTGGAGGAGCCATCGTCGCTGGTGAGGCTATTTGAGGAGGAGCGTTTGGGAAGATTTTGGCGAAAAGGGGGAACCCCGAGCATTTACTCAAGAGCTCTCAACGAAACCACCAATGTGGTGGGAATTTTTTGCCACAGATGATTGGACGCTCCAGATTGGATTTGCCAAAAATACAAGAAAGAAAAGCGTCTTTCAGGTCAGGAGCACTGGTGTGATCCGGCCAAAAAACCTTGGGCACGAAAATGAGTATCTCGTTGGGAGAAAGCAAAAGGAGTTTTGTGTCGTGGTTTTTGGTGATGATCAGAAGCGAACCCCTTCTCGATGGAAGGAGCTGTATTTATACCTGCTGAGGCGGTTGTTGTGGATGAAGATAACTGAGATTTTCCGTAACTGTACGATTTCTGAATCATAACCGTTTTGGCTGGTTTCAGTAGACATGTAGGGGAATTTGCTATTATCTATAACTGCTCGCCTGGATTGTTGAGATCGACATGCAGAGGGATCCATCAATACCGCAACAGCTTGAACTACGTATCTGCATATCTTTGTAACTGTTATGATAGCTCCGAGGTTGTCTGGATTGATATGCTTAGGAATCTGTCCTTGTCCATAGCTGCCTTCTTAGCTGTACAACTACTTGAGTTGTACAATGCTTTGGAGTGTGGGGAAAGATCAGGGTGCGCAACCGATTTCGTGATTCGCGGAGACCGCATTGCCGATGTGTTGCTAAAGTGGAATTGGAAGTCCTTGGAGAGGGTTTTCGTCGTGGAGCCCGATGCATCTTCGGAGTGGATCTTTGCTATGGAGATTGAAGCCTCTGAATAGCTGAGCAGCTCCAACTGGGTTTATTGCGGCTCCGGATCGATGTGGTCCCCAGGAGGAACCCGAGACTCTTTCTGGGCCCGTGTTGGGCTTGCTGGCGGAATAGTGGATGGCCGCTTGGGGCGTCTCACGCGGCAGGGCACGTGTCTTGATCTCGAGAGGGAAAACTGACCACTACACTTATCAACCAATCACATCACAAGCTTCAGCTGTTAACACCCTCTTAACAAGATCAGGGAAGATATTCCAGTAATCTCGCTGATTAAAGAGTTCTTCATAGAACCGAGGAGCATGTGTTCTTAAGGAAGACATTTCAGATATGAGAGTGCCATTTGCATCAATTAATTGATTGATACGATTTTTGGAGTTCCTTACCTTAGTGGCAGAGTGAAAAACCTTGTTAATCCTGTCACCAAGTAGCAGCCAGGTTTCGGACTTTTTGCCGTTAATTGATCCTCCTCCCTATCCAACCATATCTCAAGATCAAGCTCGTGTTTTGCCTCCTCTTGCCGTGAGTTGGTATCAAATGTAGCCTTTGCTAATCAGCTTGGATGTGTGTCAGGATATCAAAAATTTGCCTAATCTGTCTTCTTGGATTGGAGAAATCCTTGGAGAGCTCCATTTTCTCAATGCCTTTTCAGTTCTTTGAGTTTAGAAGCTAACTGATGCATAGCATTACCCTGAAAATTAAGATTCCACACTTCTGAGACAACTTCAGGAAAACTTGCACAATTGAGACAATAATTGAAAATTTTTAAAGGGTTTTGGACAAAATTGGATTGAGATAGCATGCGCAGCACCAGGGATGTATGATCACTGCTAGAGAGGTTCCTTTGTATGCCATAAATGCTTCAGGTAGTAAGTTGAGCCACTTATCATTGCAGATTGCCCTGTCTAGCCTGCCATATATCCTAGCTTGACCTTGAGTGTTATTATTCCATGACCATGTAGAGCCCACATTCTTAAGATCAGAGAAACCACAATCTGTCAAGCAATCATTGAGATCTTTTCAATTTGTTAATAGAAAGACACAATCTTCTCATCAAGTATGTCTGCATATATTGAAGTAACCCACTAGTATCCAATGCAGGTTACTGAATTTGCTGTGCATTTGTTGCAATCCAGCCCATAAAGTCTTTGTATCAGCTGCTGTGTTCTCTTCATAAATTACTGAGAAGATAATGTTGAGACCTCCGTTATTAGTCATATTTACAGTAATTTGCTGCAGATTCACCTCTTCAACAATAGCGTTTCAGCATGTGTGATCCAATCTACCCATATTCTTCTTCCTCTTGTAGAATAGGCATATTTGTTGCAGAAAGACCATCATTGAGGGATGCATTTGGTAATTCTTAAAGCTTTCCTAGGTCTCAATTTGTCTTAATGAGCCCCACAATACTTGGACCAAACTTCTCTATATTATCTCTAATATCTGATCTCCTACTACTTTTACTAAACCCTCTTACATTCCACACAAGTGCTGACATGTATTCAATAACTGACGAGCCTTTGCTTGATCTAGTAGTCATTCTAAGGCCAATAGAAGACTCCTTGTCCTTTGTTTGCTTAGTTTTCATCAGTTTAACCTGTTTGCTTTTCTCTTTTTCCTTCTCCCAATCTGGATTCTCAATTGAAATCTGAAATTGAGAGTGCCATCAGCTTTTCCCTGCTTACCATTCTCTTTTGAGTCAGTAAATTTATCCTGCCCAACTTGGTCTAAAGTTTGAGATTCTCCAGAAGAACCTTGGTGCTGCTGCTGCAATTGAATGTCTGTATCCTGTCCAGAATTTCTTTTTGAAGCCAAATATAATCTGTCATATTACATTTAGAAATTCCTTTAGGAGCCAAATTTGAACATGTTAAATTTGAAGAATCACTATCTGCTGCGTTGAGGATATCTTGATTGCAAGTGCTATCAGTGTTCCTCTCTTTCCCAGGCTGAGCCTAGTGGACATATCCCTCCCCTGATAGCTGGTCTATTTCTGATTGATCATTAATCTCATCCTTAGAATGTTGGAACTCAGTAAACCTGGCTGGAATTATCTCGCAGGAATTAATTCTGGCATATCCCCTTCTGGCAATGCTGCTGCTGCTGCAGTCAAGTGCTTTTCCATTGATACTACTGATGCTTCAACTAACATAGGCCCATCACCTGCTACCATTGCTGCTGTATTGGATATAGGCTTATCTTTGTGTGCTGCATCTTTTCTCAACTCTGAACCTGTCAGGTCATCCACTGGTGTATCAGTGTGCATGTTTCTAGTATGCAAATTTGATAGGGTAGTCTCATTAGTCAAAGACTCCTCTTGGATCTGGGTCTCCTTACTGCCTGTATTCTCAGCTCAGGATGATGAAACACCAGGCTGTGCATGAATATCTGATTCTACTTACTGCATAGTTTGCACTCCTATCTTCTTCAGTATCAGCTTCACCATTACAACTATCTTTTGGAAGCCAAACATCAACTGTAGGGCAATGTTTCTCCACATGCCCAAAGCATCTGCATTTCCTACAAGAAGATGGAATCCATTCATATTCCACTTCAACTTCAATCAATTCCCCTTCATCAGCTTGAAGTGTAACATAGATTTTGGCAAAATTTTGTCCGCTGAGGTTTCTACGAAACATATAGCACAAGAAATTTCCCCCCGGAAGCTGTAGCTTTGTCCATGAAGAGGGGCACTATCAACCTCATTATTTTGCTTAGAACAGGCTTGGACCATAGATTGAGATGAAGAGGGGGGAGTCTCATGACCCACACTAGCACATATATTAGCAAGTCCCTTTCAAGCCCAATTTTCTCACACTATTTCTTTAAAATGATTAATCTCCCATCAAATAACACCCCCTCCCCCCCACAAAAAAAAAAAAAAAAAAAAAAAAAAAAAAAAAATCCTATTACAATCTCGTTCAGTCCCAAACTTGAAGAAAAAGAATCTATTCTCCCTTGAATGTATCTCCAATGAGCATGATGGCTTCCAAAACCTACCCACCATGCCTTTAGATGAGAGTAGAAAGGTTTGTCTCCAAGAACATATCCAACTAATTTGTTTAGCCCATTAGTTTACATTGTCATCTATTTCAGATCTTGTGATTTTAGCAAAAGCAGTACCATCTTGATTGAAAGGAGGACATTGTGAACTTACAATCTTCCTCTAATTTCCTCCTCATATAACATATTTCTGAATTGCATCCCTAGTTCCCAATACAAACTTCCAATGTTTTGGAGCAATATTAGGTTTAGAAATAAAATCAAGATTTCTGGAGGTTGATACATGGTTACCTTTTGATAAAGTTATATTCTGAGATGGTTTGGGACCTTGTTGTGCATGCACGTGAGATTTGTGCATGTTCCTTCTGAACCTGTTGCGCGGCTGAACAAAGGTCCAAGATCTGTCTTCCTTCTCTTGCGCTTCTTGCACCTTATGATCAACAACTCCAATCCCATTATTTTTATCTGGATCATCATTGGATTCTCCTAGATTTTTCTTCTCCTGAGATTCCTGAAACCCTAGCCTCTATCGTCGCCATCTTTTATATTATATATATATATATATATATATATATATATATATATATATATATATATATATATATATATATATATATATATATATATATATATATATATATATATATATTTATGCATGCATATGTGTATATATATATATTTATGCATGCATATGTGTATGTATCTTTATACGTGTGTGTTTGAATGTATGTGTTGATGTGTATGTGTCTATCTCTCTCTCTCTCTGTGTGTGTGTGAATATATGTTATATGTGTGTCTTTGTATGTGAATATATGCGTTTATGTGTCTATATCTGCATATGTATTTATATATGTGTGTGAGGTGTGTGTATGTATGTATGTTTATCTATATATGTGAATGTGTGTGTGTGTGTGTGTTTATCCATATATGTGAATGTGTGTGTGTGCGCACATATTGATATATACATATACAAACAAATATAGAAATTTGTGCACGTGTATATGTATGTAAAGTATATATATGTATGCACGTATGTATGCACGTATGTATAATTATATATATAGTTTGTGTGTGAATGTGCATGGATTACTGTAGGCTTGAATGTGCACAACATAGTTAGTTTGCATGTTCATTGAGGAATCAGAATTAAATTGTTTGTGTCTCTCCCCTTTCTCATACATGGTATTTCTTTCACTTCTTCTCCTATCTCTTACGTCGAGCTACTCTTATTTCCTCCTCTTTGTGCCCTCTGGTCTCCTCTTCATGTTTCACTCTGCTCCTATTCTCTGCGGACCGAGAACTAATGACAATAATATTTATTGGCAATAATTTGATCTGCCTTCCAAGCAAACACATCATTAAATTCATAGGACTCCATCTCTCCAGTAGAACTATTCTTCAACCACCTCACCTCCACACCAATAAATACATGTCCCTTCACATCATGATGCCCATTTTCAAGAATGCTTTCGACCTTTCCCATCCCTCTCATTATCCTAACCTCCTTCTCATCTATGAATTTATATAGTTATGGGCCCTTAGAGCTGCCCACAACCTTTCCCTATCCGCTCTCTTCTCTTCTGTGGTTTTTTTTTCCTCTACGACTACCTCTAGAAACTCCCCCACAAGTTCCTCTTCCCATGATAATATTGTTGCAAGGTAAGGATCAAGAAGATGACTATAGTGAGAGGATGCTTTTAGAAAAGCAAATCAACTTCATGGCCATCAGGACTTTCTATGGTGATCGAGTCCAAAATGTGGCTTATCTATTGTCTCTTATGGGCAAGGAGCTCTTACCTATGTCCTTTGGTGCCCGACATTGTAACGCCCCGATCCCGCAAGTACGGGGACGTTATGGCGACGTACATACGCAGGGCGGAAAACCCTCACGTACGTACGCTAAGCCTCAGTACGGGAAATCACCTCCATATTTATAAGAGTCCCAGCAGGAAATAAGTATAAGAATACCTGCAGAAAGAGGTTAGTGATCATAACAGATAGGAAAAACAGTGATAAATACGATAACAGAAACAAATCACAAAGATACCTATGAATGGTCTCGATAATGAGTCTCCTATGCGACTCCAATGGACTACCTGACAATACGATAACTCGGATCTCCAACCTGGGCACGCAAACCCAGGGTCGTCAGAAAGCGACCTAGTGAGTGGTAAAATGAAGGAGGCAGTAATATGTACTATAGTAATACAAGTACAATAATAATGTATAATACATGTTTATATACCAGTGATACCATATCATAGATACTTAGGAATCAGTCGACATATAACAATGCCATATTTTAATACCATCATCAACTAGCATGTTATCATCGGGTCATGTCTACAGTAGTCTCAGGTTTTATACAATTTATACTGTTGTATAGTGGTGACGTGATAGAAGTGAACATGCAGATGGGCAATATGTAAGATAACCATAATACGGTGTTGTGCATATATAGTAATAATGTCTGTAAGGTATACAGAAAACAGAATATATGCAATGCAGAGTACATGTACATGAGTAGCATGCCACCGTAGAAAGTATAACATGTACCAGGTAAAGTAACAAACAATACAGGTAACATGATAGCGGATAAATGATCAGGAAAAAGGAACAATTACAACTACAATACGTATACAGGTAGCAAGCAAGTCATGATATTTATACAATAGTAGCAATCAGTACCACCTGGTATTATAATCAATCTCTTCCAGTGTCCCATACCACTGGCAGTTCATACTGGAGCCCGCACTCCAGTCGAACCCATCCGGACATGGCCTACGGGTACCATTATCCAAACGAGAGAGTGACCAAATAACAAGTGTTCCCGACATCACTATTTTGTATACTGTTTTATTATGTTAATTGGAAACCCATGGTCGAGGAGTTCTTATCGGGTAGGTGTATCCCGTGCATACCCGGAATCACGGCCTTAAACAAACCTCTGGCTGCTGAGACCAGGGCCCTCCGCTAAGAGGGGAACAATAATTAAGTAACGGGAGCTCATGGAGCAATTGGTAGGTAGCACTACCGTCCCCTGCAGTGGGAGAACAATAAGGATCCAGTACATCACCCGATAAAATCTAATCAACCGTCAAGTCTCCCCCATACCCAAGTTAGCTTTATGATCTGATATGTCAAGTATACAATGTAACGAGAACAAATACAGTACATGATACGGGTAACATGATAACAAGACATGAGCTCTGTTGATAGCATAGAACAATATAACGGGAAACGAGAACAATATAACGGGAACAATAGCTGTGGGATTCCACATATCGCATATCAACAGCTCTCATGTCCAGTAACGGGAATATCCATATCAGTAATAGGAAACAATCCTATAAGAGGAATACAGGGATAACATGGACAAGAATACATGTAATATGTATAGTGATTCATATGACAGACGATAGAAACAATACATGCATATACACTCGTGCGGTGAGCATATGTAGCAGGGATGTGTGACCATGAGATGACTGTGTACCGAGCATTCATGTAATGATGATAATAATAATATGAACTATAGTAATCTGTGAGTTGGTATCTCCGTGTACCAGTGGAACATATATGTGTAGCAATTATCCATAATCAAGATATATCAATCAATGTCACTCAACATGGTAAAATATAATTTATAAAAGAAAAACACTTACTAACTAGCCATGGAAGGTAGCTCTCTTTCCCACGATTGCAACGGATCCAGAATCGTCCAAATCGGAGTCCGGATGCTTCCGATATCGCCCGAACGCTAAAAGTAACGGAAATGGGGTAAATATGTAAATGAAAATAATTCAAATGCAATTAATAAAATGAATCAGGGGGTTTTCTGTAAAATTACCTTTATTGGGTTTCGGATGCGGGTTTGGGCTCATAACGGGTCGGGTTTAGATCTGATAACCCAAACCCATAACTTAAATTAACGGGTAATGGGTTAACGGGGTTTAATGGGTTTTGGGTTACAACCCAACCCAATAAGGGGTTAATAGGTTCGGGTTTCCACCGAACCATAAACCACAACAGCACAGCAGCAGCTTTTGCTGCTGCTGCGTGCTCGCGCCTAGGCCGGCCAGCACCCGCGGGCCGGCGGCGGTCCCGGCCGCCGGCGGCGGCAGCGGCAGTTCTGGCCGCGAGGCAGAGAGGGGGAGAGTAAAAGTGAGAGAGAGAGAGAGGGAAGGCAACTGTGAAGCAGAAAAAGAAAAGAGAAGAAGAAGAAGAAAGAAAGAAAGAAAGAAAGAAAGGGGAAGAAGAGGAGGAAGGGCGGCGGCGGCGCCGGCGGGCTGGGGCGCGGCCGCCGGCGGCAGCCTGGCCTCTGGCAACGGTCGGCCCCCCCTTTTTGGGTGTCTGTACAGAGAGAGGGAGAGAGGTTAGAGAGAGAGAGTTTGGAGAGAGAGGGGGTTGTAGAGAATTAGAGAGTGAGTTAGGGAAGAGAGAGAGAGATTTTAAAGAAGAAGAGAGGAGATTGGCGGTGGAGAGGCGGTGGGGGAAGTCTCCAGAGAAATGGAGAAGAGGAAGGGAAAAAGAAAAAGAGAAAAAAAGGTTTTTATAATATTTAATTACTATTATAATGGGTCCAAAATTGACTAGCTCCGAATGGTGCCCAAAAATTACATAAAATAGGAAATATTATCCTGAGACGTAATATGAAGACGGTTTGAAGAAATTCAATACGGTTTACAAATTAAAAATCGCGGAGCGTCTCGCCGATACCGGGCGACACCGGTTTGGCCCGATTTTTGATAAATTTAGAAAAAGTCCCAAAAATACCCTAACGTAGAGAATACGATTCTAAGACACATGGTGAAAGCCGATTCTTAAAATTCTACTCCGTTTGTGAAATAAAAATCGGAATGCCGATTATCGGTATCGGTTGACACCGAATACAGAGGTTTTCCAAAATAATCTAGAAAAATTTCAGAAAATTCTCAAAAATCTAAAATATTAGAAAATAATATTTGGAACTGAAATCAGCTCAATCGGGCTACCACGGAGGTCAAATCAATTTTGTACATCGTATCGCAAACTGATACTGTGATACGGACATCAGGGATCATGAGGTTACATTTCTCCCCACCTTACAAAAAATTTCGTCATCGAAATTTCAATTCAGGTGTGAGAACAATTTTTCCAGCCCCAAAGCCTAAATGTTACGGGTCCACGACACTTCCGCTGCGCACTCTGATATCTATAAAGAACTCGGGATGGAGAAGTATGGTAGTGAACTAACATTAACGAATTGGAAGCAAGAAGATGAAACGAAAGCAAGAAGGAAATCAGATAGTCTAGTTGATAACTGTAAGTAAGGAATAAAACAGAGTCAAGGAATGAATAGTCAATAACATGGTATTCTTGTACTCGTCGCTGAAATCCCAATTCAGATACAGACACGTTTGAATCTGAATCTGATTGTACTGTTGGTATTAGCCCGAGTATTAACCCAGGTGGTTACCCACGCCAGGTGTGAACCTAGGCTCTGATACCACTATGTAACGCCCCGATCCCGCAAGTACGGGGACGTTATGGCGACGTACATACGCAGGGCGGAAAACCCTCACGTACGTACGCTAAGCCTCAGTGCGGGAAATCACCTCCATATTTATAAGAGTCCCAGCAGGAAATAAGTACAAGAATACCTGCAGAAAGAGGTTAGTGATCATAACAGATAGGAAAAACAGTGATAAATACGATAACAGAAACAAATCACAAAGATACCTATGAATGGTCTCGATAATGAGTCTCCTATGCGACTCCAATGGACTACCTGACAATACGATAACTCGGATCTCCAACCTGGGCACGCAAACCCAGGGTCGTCAGAAAGCGACCTAATGAGTGGTAAAATGAAGGAGGCAGTAATATGTACTATAGTAATACAAGCACGATAATAATGTATAATACATGTTTATATACCAGTGATACCATATCATAGATACTTAGGAATCAGTCGACATATAACAATGCCATATTTTAATACCATCATCAACTAGCATGTTATCATCGGGTCATGTCTACAGTAGTCTCAGGTTTTATACAATTTATACTGTTGTATAGTGGTGACGTGATAGAAGTGAACATGCAGATGGGCAATATGTAAGATAACCATAATACGGTGTTGTGCATATACAATAATGATGTCTGTAAGGTATACAGAAAATAGAATATATGCAATGCAGAGTACATGTACATGAGTAGTATGCCACCGTAGAAAGTGTAACATGTACCAGGTAAAGTAACAAACAATACAAGTAACATGATAGCGGATAAATGATCAGGAACAGAACAAGTACAACTACAATACGTATACAGGTAGCAGGCAAGTCATGATATTTATACAATAGTAGTAATCAGTACCACCTGGTATTATAATCAATCTCTTCCAGTGTCCCATACCACTGGCAGTTCATACTGGAGCCCGCACTCCAGTCGAACCCATCCGGACATGGCCTACGGGTACCATTATCCAAACGAGAGAGTGACCAAATAACAAGTGTTCCCGACATCACTATTGTGTATACTGTTTTATTATGTTAATTGGAAACCCATGGTCGAGGAGTTCTTATCGGGTAGGTGTATCCCGTGCATACCCGGGATCACGGCCTTAAACAAACCCCTGGCTGCTGAGACCAGGGCCCTCCGCTAAGAGGGGAACAATAATTAAGTAACGGGAGCTCATGGAGCAATTGGTAGGTAGCACTACCGTCCTCTGCAGTGGGAGAACAATAAGGATCCAGTACATCACCCGATAAGATCTAATCAACCGTCAAGTCTCCCCCATACCCAGGTTAGCTTTATGATCTGATATGTCAAGTATACAATGTAACGAGAACAAATACAGTACATGATACGGGTAACATGATAACAGGACCTGAGCTCTGTTGATAGCATAGAACAATATAACGGGAAACGGGAACAATATAACGGGAACAATAGCTGTGGGATTCCACATATCGCATATCAACAGCTCTCATGTCCAGTAACGGGAATATCCATATCAGTAATAGGAAACAATCCTATAAGAGGAATACATGGATAACATGGACAAGAATACATGTAATATGTATAGTGATTCATATGACAAGACGATAGAAACAATACATGCATATACACTCGTGCGGTGAGCATATGTAGCAGGGATGTGTGACCATGAGATGACTGTGTACCGAGCATTCATGTAATGATGATAATAATAATATGAACTGTAGTAATCTGTGAGTTGGTATCTCCGTGTACCAGTGGAACATATATGTGTAGCAATTATCCATAATCAAGATATATCAATCAATGTCACTCAACATGGTAAAATATAATTTATAAAAGAAAAACACTCACTAACTAGCCATGGAAAGGTAGCTCTCTTTCCCACGATTGCAACTGATCCAGAATCGTCCAAATCGGAGTCCGGATGCTTCCGATATCGCCCGAACGCTAAAAGTAACGGAAATGGGGTAAATATGTAAATGAAAATAATTCAAATGCAATTAATAAAATGAATCAGGGGGTTTTCTGTAAAATTACCTTTATTGGGTTTCGGATGCGGGTTTGGGCTCATAACGGGTCGGGTTTAGATCTGATAACCCAAACCCATAACTTAAAGTAATGGGTTAACGGGTTTAATGGGTTTTGGGTTACAACACAACCAATAAGGGGTTAATGGGTTCGGGTTCCACCCGAAACCATAAACCACAACAGCACAGCAGCAGCTTTTGCTGCTGCTGCGTGCTCGCGCCCAGGCCGGCCAGCACCGCGCTGGCCGGCGGCGAGGGAGGCCCGCCGGCGGCGGTCCCGGCCGCCGGCGGCGGCAGCGGCAGTTCTGGCCGCGAGGCAGAGAGGGGGAGAGAGAGTGAGAGAGAGAGAGGGAAGGCAACTGTGAAGCAGAAAAGAAAAGAGAGAAGAAGAAGAAAGAAAGAAAGAAAGAAAGGGGAAGAAGAGGAGGAAGGGCGGCGGCGGCGCCGGCCGGGCTGGGGCGCGGCCGCCGGCGGCAGCCTGGCCGCTGGCAACGGTCGCCCCCCCTTTTTGGGTGTCTGTACAGAGAGAGGGAGAGAGGTTAGAGAGAGAGTTTGGAGAGAGAGAGAGGGGGTTGTAGAGAATTAGAGAGTGAGTTAGGGAAGAGAGAGAGAGGATTTTAAAGAAGAAGAGAGGAGATTGGCGGTGGAGAGGCGGTGGGGGAAGTCTCCAGAGAAATGGAGAAGAGGAAGGGAAAAAGAAAAAGAGAAAAAAAAGGTTTTATAATATTTAATTACTATTATAATGGGTCCAAAATTGACTAGCTCCGAATGGTGCCCAAAAATTACATAAAATAGGAAATATTATCCTGAGTCGTAATATGAAGACGGTTTGAAAAAATTCAATACGGTTTGCAAATTAAAAATCCCGGAGCGTCTCGCGGATACCGGGCGACACCAGTTTGGCCCGATTTTCGATAAATTCAGAAAAGTCCCAAAAATACCCTAACGTAGAGAATACGATTCTAAGACACATGGTGAAAGCCGATTCTAAAAATTCTACTCCGTTTGTGAAATAAAAATCAGAATGCCGATTATCGGTATCGGTCGACACCGACTACAGAGATTTTCCAAAATAATCTAGAAAAATTTCAGAAAATCCTCAAAAATCTAAAATATTAGAAAATGATATTTGAAACTGAAATCAGCTCAATCGGGCTACCACGGAGGTCAAATCAATTTTGTACATCGTATCGCAAACTGATACTGTGATACGGACATCAGGGATCAGGGGTTACATTTCTCCCCACCTTACAAAAAATTTCATCATCGAAATTTCAATTCAGGTGTGAGAACAGTTTTTCCAGCCCCAAAGCCTAAATGTTACGGGTCCACGACATTTCCGCTGCGCACTCTGATATCTATAAAGAACTCGGGATGGAGAAGTATGGTAGTGAACTAACATTAACGAATTGGAAGCAAGAAGATGAAACGAAAGCAAGAAGGAAATCAGATAGTCTAGTTGATAACTGTAAGTAAGGAATAAATAGAGTCAAGGAATGAATGGTCAATAACATGGTATTCTTGTACTCGTCGCTGGAATTCCAAATTCAGATACAGACACGTTTGAATCTGAATCTGATTGTTCTGTTGGTATTAGCCCGAGTATTAACCCAGGTGGTTACCCACGCCAGGTGTGAACCTAGGCTCTGATACCACTATGTAACGCCCCGATCCCGCAAGTACGGGGACGTTATGGCGACGTACATACGCAGGGCGGAAAACCCTCACGTACGTACGCTAAGCCTCAGTACGGAAAATCACCTCCATATTTATAAGAGTCCCAGCAGGAAATAAGTACAAGAATACCTGCAGAAAGAGGTTAGTGATCATAACAGATAGGAAAAACAGTGATAAATACGATAACAGAAACAAATCACAAAGATACCTATGAATGGTCTCGATAATGAGTCTCCTATGCGACTCCAATGGACTACCTGACAATACGATAACTCGGATCTCCAACCTGGGCACGCAAACCCAGGGTCGTCAGAAAGCGACCTAGTGAGTGGTAAAATGAAGGAGGCAGTAATATGTACTATAGTAATACAAGCACGATAATAATGTATAATACATGTTTATATACCAGTGATACCATATCATAGATACTTAGGAATCAGTCGACATATAACAATGCCATATTTTAATACCATCATCAACTAGCATGTTATCATCGGGTCATGTCTACAGTAGTCTCAGGTTTTATACAATTTATACTGTTGTATAGTGGTAACGTGATAGAAGTGAACATGCAGATGGGCAATATGCAAGATAACCATAATACGGTGTTGTGCATATACAGTAATGATGTCTGTAAGGTATACAGAAAACAGAATATATGCAATGCAGAGTACATGTACATGAGTAGTATGCCACCGTAGAAAGTGTAACATGTTCCAGGTAAAGTAACAAACAATACAAGTAACATGATAGCGGATAAATGATCAGGAACAGGAACAAGTACAACTACAATACGTATACAGGTAGCAGGCAAGTCATGATATTTATACAATAGTAGAAATCAGTACCACCTGGTATTATAATCAATCTCTTCCAGTGTCCCATACCACTGACAGTTCATACTGGAGCCCGCACTCCAGTCGAACCCATCCGGACATGGCCTACGGGTACCATTATCCAAACGAGAGAGTGACCAAATAACAAGTGTTCCCGACATCACTATTGTGTATACTGTTTTATTATGTTAATTGGAAACCCATGGTCGAGGAGTTTTTATCGGGTAGGTGTATCCCGTGCATACCCGGGATCACGGCCTTAAACAAACCCCTGGCTGCTGAGACCAGGGCCCTCCGCTAAGAGGGGAACAATAATTAAGTAACGGGAGCTCATGGAGCAATTGGTAGGTAGCACTACCGTCCCCTGCAGTGGGAGAACAATAAGGATCCAGTACATCACCCGATAAGATCTAATCAACCGTCAAGTCTCCCCCATACCCAAGTTAGCTTTATGATCTGATATGTCAAGTATACAATGTAACGAGAACAAATACAGTACATGATACGGGTAACATGATAACAGGATCTGAGCTCTGTTGATAGCATAGAACAATATAACGGGAAACGGGAACAATATAACGAGAACAATAGCTGTGGGATTCCACATATCGCATATCAACAGCTCTCATGTCCAGTAACGGGAATATCCATATCAGTAATAGGAAACAATCCTATAAGAGGAATACAGGGATAACATGGACAAGAATACATGTAATATGTATAGTGATTCATATGACAAGACGATAGAAATAATACATGCATATACACTCGTGCGGTGAGCATATGTAGCAGGGATGTGTGACCATGAGATGACTGTGTACCGAGCATTCATGTAATGATGATAATAATAATATGAACTGTAGTAATCTGTGAGTTGGTATCTCCGTGTACCAGTGGAACATATATGTGTAGCAATTATCCATAATCAAGATATATCAATCAATGTCACTCAACATGGTAAAATATAATTTATAAAAGAAAAACACTCACTAACTAGCCATGGGTGCTGGCCGGCGGCGAGGGAGGCCCGCCGGCGGCGGTCCCGGCCGCCGGCGGCGGTCCCGGCCGCCGGCGGCGGCAGCGGCAGTTCTGGCCGTGAGGCAGAGAGGGGGAGAGTGAGAGTGAGAGAGAGACAGAGGGAAGGCAACTGTGAAGCAGAAAAAGAAAAGAGAAGAAGAAGAAGAAAGAAAGAAAGAAAGAAAGGGGAAGAAGAGGAGGAAGGGCGGCGGTGGCGCCGGCCGGGCTGGGCGTGGCCGCCGGCGACAGCCTGGCCGCTGGCAACGGTCGGCCCCCCTTTTTGGGTGTCTGTACAGAGAGAGGGAGAGAGGTTAGAGAGAGAGAGAGTTTGGAGAGAGAGAGAGAGGGGGTTGTAGAGAATTAGAGAGTGAGTTAGGGAAGAGAGAGAGGATTTTAAAGAAGAAGAGAGGAGATTGGCGGTGGAGAGGCGGTGGGGGAAGTCTCCAGAGAAATGGAGAAGAGGAAGGGAAAAAGAAAAAGAGAAAAAAAAGGTTTTTATAATATTTAATTACTATTATAATGGGTCCAAAATTGATTAGCTCCGAATGGTGCCCAAAAATTACATAAAATAGGAAATATTATACTGAGACGTAATATGAAGACGGTTTGAAGAAATTCAATACGGTTTGCAAATTAAAAATCCCGGAGCGTCTCGCCGATACCGGGCTACAGCGGTTTGGCCCGATTTTCGATAAATTTAGAAAAAGTCCCAAAAATACCCTAACGTAGAGAATACGATTCTAAGACACATGGTGAAAGCCGATTCTCAAAATT
This sequence comes from Agave tequilana, assembly GCA_038442645.1. Taxonomy (NCBI): domain Eukaryota; kingdom Viridiplantae; phylum Streptophyta; class Magnoliopsida; order Asparagales; family Asparagaceae; genus Agave; species Agave tequilana. Next base: position 23,760 of record JAVJIF010008686.1, read on the forward strand.
CTACTCCGTTTGTGAAATAAAAATCGGAATGCCGATTATCGGTATCGGTCGACACCGACTACATAGATTTTCCAAAATAATCTAGAAAAATTCCAGAAAATCCTCAAAAATCTAAAATATTAGAAAATGATATTTGAAACTGAAATCAGCTCAGTCGGGCTACCACGGAGGTCAAATCAATTTTGTACATCGTATCGCAAACTGATACTGTGATACGGACATCAGGGATCAGGGGGTTACAGACATCATAGATGAGGACTGCGACAGAAGTCGAATGCTGATTCCACTAGTTGAGCAAGGAGAGATTTTCTGTTTTGTAATTTTCTTTGTTTTCTTTGGGAAACGGTACCTTTCATGGCCTATATAGCCATGAGACTTAAATGTGAACATTGGCGAACAATGGCGAACAATGAACATACTACACAACTATATTTGACTGTAATCCCAAACATTCTAAAACTGACTCTAGTAGGTAATTTGTTCTCTAGGGCTCTTCTTAGACCACATCGCAGTATAGGGTTGTGATATAGACACGAGACAATCTTGGCATACTTGAATGGCTCATGTACTAATCCAGATGCCTCCCAAGCTGATTTTTATGTGAACTTACACTTTGTAGCTATACAAGTCCCTTCCATCTTGATTTTCTAGAAGAGCAGGTACTTGCAGAATTTCATTCCACCACTGATCAATGCTTAGTGTTGGTGACCATGAGCTCTCATTAATAATAGCACTAGCGTTCGTAATTCCCTTGTTTCATTCATCAGTATGTTGCAATGTTTGATTAGCAGGTCCGCCAGATATCAACCAGGGATCCATCCAGAGCAATGTGATCTTTCCATCTCTAATTTCCTTGAGCAAGTACTTTTTTGCTAGTTCTCTATGACTTGCTATAACTTTTCAAGTATCAACATTCATAGGAGAGACATAAGCATCCCAGAAACTCTTCTTCTTTATGTGTCTCTTTTTCATCCAATCAGCCCACATAACATTTGTTGTGCAACATCTCCGAACAACTTGAGGCTAGCTGCATGTACCTCCTCAAACTCAAAAACTTAGGGGAAGCATATAAACAGAACAGAATTTCATGTAACTACAGTAAATTTTTTTAACCAAGGACTAATTAAATATTACCCAATTATATCTAATTACCGGTTGTTGTTGCGATTATTGCTCTGTCTCGATCTAACTCTAAACTAAACTGAACCTGTTGATCATTTTAAGGTTGTATGAAAGGAGTATGTGTGCATGTAACGAACTGGCGAAGCTTGTGGTCGAGACATCAAGTTAGAATTAAAACTCCCTAGATTTGTCCAAAGGATTGCATCACTTGACCAAATAAATAGTGAACAACAGCTACCTGTGAGCTCGTCCATCAGGAGTTTTTGACTTTTGAATCTTATCTTTATGTTTTCTTTATGTGGGTTGTTGTAATAACCTAAGTGAAAATGAATATAGTCCAATATGGGATATACATTGAGGAAATCTCTAGCATATAATAGTTCCCATAAGCTCAAAAATTATTTATCGTGGCTAGTATTTTTGAGGGAGAAACTTTGAAAAATATACTTGGGATGTTACAAATGGTATCAAAGCATGGGCAATAGATTCATATGGAACTTATGATTAAGCCAGTGATCAAGGAGAGATAATTATGATTTTTGTGATTGAAACTTGATGATTGACATAGATGCATTATTTTGATTATTTATATCAGATTAATTATTTGGAAATAATTAGAGGTTCCAGAGAGCAGTTTAATTACAAAACTTCTTTTAAGGGGGGGTAAGAATGTAATATCTCTTAGAGAGATTAATAATTAATTATACTAAGAAGATAAATTATGAAGAATTTTGACTAATGAGTTATTTTCAGATATATAAATGACTTATTTATAATACTGAGACAATTAAGGGTGAATTGTGATTTTATACCAGTTGAAAGGTTTATTTATAAATTATTGGATCTAAGATTTGGTTTATTGGATAATGCTCCCAAGTATATTTTCTACAGTTCCTGATGTAAAACAGGATCGCAATCACCTTCGAATACAAATAAAATCATTTGCTCTCGAGTTTTGGGGTGAGAAGCCCGTGTAAGGGTGGAAACCCAAAATCTTATCTTGTCCTCAATTTCAAATTTTGGTTACGATTTGAAGGTGATTGCGATCCAGGTTGGTATTACATCATTTTGGTATCAGAGCACTGGTTTTCAATCCCCTTCAAAATTTTCCTTTTCCAAATTTTTCTTCCAGTCTCCAAACCCTAGATCTATATTCCAGATCCATTCAAAAAATAATAATAATAATAATAATAATAATTCACTGTTTAAAAAAAATATATACAGTGAAAATTCCGTCGAAAATCCCTCATAAATCGAAATCCATACTGTTCATCATCTCCTCCAAATCCCGCCGCCTTCAACACCCACCATCACCATCCACGTCCTCCACCGCCGCCGACAACCACGTCCTCCGCCGCCATCATCGTCAGACCCGACGTAGCTGTCGTCGTCGCCATCGCCTTCCACCACTGAAGTCGGCGTCACCAGGAGATCTCCAACAGCTCTGCCGTCGTCTTCGTCCTTGCCTCCATTCGACGAAGCCGTCGTCGCTGAAGATCTCTGACGCCACCGTCACTGTCGTCCCCATCCCATCTCCTTCACCAGATCCAGCGCTCAAACCAACGACGTCACCAACTTCGCCGTCCGCCTCTGACGCCAATTCCAACCTTATCGACGAAGCTCAAGTTAGATCCGACATCATAGAGCACAGACGACCCCTCCTTTGCATCACAGGGCCTTCACCGGAGTCTCGGCATCGTGTCTTTGCCGGAGATCTTCAAATCAGGTCTCCACGCCGTCATCTACCTCTAGAACTTCGTCGGCGTCTTCCCCTTTGAGCTGACTTCATCACCGGCGCAGATTAGGAGGATTGTTGAGCGGATTGGCTCGAATCAGTGGCTGGTAGAAGCTTCCTGGACTTAGATCGAAGCTTCCGGAGCCTCTCTAGCCATTCAACCTCTTTGTTTGTTCCTCGTCAACATTCCGGGAGCCCCCGGATTAGCTCCTCTGATCGCGCCCACTCGGCTTCGCCAAGATCACCTCCTCCGCCACTGTCTCCATCTACAACAACAGTAGGATCGATGCCTCTGCCGCCTCAATTTCAGATCCGACGCCTCGTTATCATCAGCCGACTACAACTCCGTTTGGAGGAGAGAACCAGGCTTCGTCGGAACTCTGTGGTCGCCGGATCTCCGGTGTTCTGCCCCGTCGCAACAGGTTCAGACCGTCGTCGGCGCTGATCGGGGCAGATCTGAACGGATCCAGTGCCTCGTCGGAGATTTTCGCCTGTTCCCACCCACCGCCCTCACCCGCCCTCACCTCTGCCTTTCGGTGCTGCCAGCGCCCCATCGGAGCCCTCTGAAGGCTTCGCGGAGCAATCTTCAATTTCCCATCATCGTCGAGCCCCCTCCGGTCATTCACCATCATCGTCGGGCCCGCAATGACGCCTCAGAAGTCTCCCGAGAGTTCTCGCCGATCAATTCCACCGGAGCTTCACCAGTTTTGCACCGCCTTCGCCGCCGACGGATCTCCGCCGAGCTCTGATCTAGCTTCGTCTTCAATTCATCCGCCCTAGCTGCGAATCGAAAGAGGGAGGAGTGAGCTCGTGTGGGCTACGCTGAAGAGGGTATCGGGGGATAAGTGATTCGGGTCGGGTCTATCGCATAGTACCCGAACCCGACCCGAACCAGGGGTCTATCCGCTCCAAGCTGAGCAGATCAGGCCCGGTACTGAACCGGGTCTGGCTCAACAAGAATCCAGACCAGACCAAGTCTGGTTCAATTCAGTTCGGCTGCAAATCATATCTTTCGGAGGCTGTTCAGAGCTCGTTTGAAGTCCAAATCGAACCGTTTTTGAAGCAGCGGATTCGTGGAGGACAACACTACACATCTACAGCCTTTATATCCTAGTTCAAGATTCGGTTGTCTGCCAGGTTCAGCACAGCAGATCAGCGCACCAGAGTTTGTTTCTGCCCCGATTAAAGCCTGATTTGCTCCATTCTCGAGGTGATATCCTAACTTGATCTAAATTGTTAACTGTTAGATTACTTGCAACTACTATATGGATTGCTATAATTTATTGGTTGACATGCTATTTGCTTCGATTTAGTGGTTGCATCAGTATTTATCATTTTTCATCATTTTATGAATGCATTTTTCTTTGCATTTAGAACTTAAACTTTAGGGTATTTTTTGTTTAGTGCATACATTTAGTTTAATTAACTCTAGGGTCCTCCACTGCATCTGCTTGTTTGCTTGAGTCATCATGACTAGTCAGCAGTATAGGGACCCCCACTTAGACCAGCTACACAATCTCCATCAGGGTCATATGTTCGTTCATGATTACATTGCCATATTTAAGGACTTAACTCATCGTAGTGAAGTGAGAGCACCCTTCTGAGACTCTAACTAGGTTTGTTTGGGGTTTACGATCTAAAATAAAACGTGCTATGATTACTGGCCCCTATGACTTAGACACTGTTGAAGAGGCCTTTGATGTTGCATTAAGGTTGGACTTGACTTTCAAAACCCTAGTCAATGCTAAGGCCAGGTGTTCTAAATGTGAGGGATATGGACATTATGATTATCAGTGTCTTTCGGAGAGTCACATGTTAGAATTGTGTCTAGTGATGAAGTTGACGTCTGGAACATTATTGAGGAAGTCCACGTTCCTTCTAATACTGTTAGTATAATTGAAGACACATCAGTTGGTGCCGACACACTGGTTATTGATGAAATTCACATATCTGATAGCACCAGTGATGATGGGAATGAGATAGTTGAGCCTACTACATTGCATTTGCCTGTTGCATATATTGATGATATCACTAGGCCGATAGCAATTTGCAATGATACTCACAAATTTGTTGCGTACCCGTATAGTACTTTGCAGGAATTTGTGGTTGACAATAAGGGGATGGTTACGAGTCGCTGTAAGGTTGTGAGGAAGTTGCACGCTTAGCGTAAAGACTTCGATAGGGCTCTGAAGAGGATTGCTTCCATTGCTTGCGAGTTGGATAGCCCATGGGATCCTGGTATTAGCTCCGTCTTCAGCAGGGATGATGCACCTTGGTCTACTCTCTATGTCTTGATCGAGCTGCCATCTTTCACAGCAGACCGTCACGGAGATTAGCTCTACCTCTACCACTATGGTATCAACATGGCGTACCAGTGATGCTGCTACGACCACCACCTTGGCCCGATTGAGATGCTTCGTGAGGAGCGTCCTCACTCGACCGGGTCGAGTTTCTCCCACCCTGAGGGAATTGATGAGGACATCACGCCAGTTCCCATTTATCTTTTCATGCCTTAGCTTATTTAGAAAATTTTATGTTTTGTTTATCTTGCTTTAGTACCACATCGGTTATATCCGAGAAGTTCACTTTGTAAGAGCCTATATAAAGAGGCTTAACTCAATGAATAAGTAGACAATGATTAAATAAAACTTTTTTTAGTTAAAATTTCAGAGCTCTTGGGTTCTTGAGATTGGGGTGTGAAGCCCGTGGTACAAGGGGTGTGAAGCCCGCGTAAGGGGTGCGAAGCCCAAAGTTATCTGGTTCTTTCTCCAACCCTAATCTCTCTCTTTTCATTTTATTTCTTGTAAAACCCTAGTTTTTTTTTATTTGTATTCGAAGGTGATTGCGATCCTGTTTTACATCAGTTCCTCCTAAAGATGCTAACTACAATTAATTCTTAAGTTCATGAAAAATATTCTATTCTAGCTACATGGTTCTGAGAATCGGTTGACTCGTATCAGAATCGACTAAAACCGATGCAAAATCGGACAGTTAAAATGGTCTCGTATGAATCTGAGATGAATCGATGGGGAAAATTGAGAATCAGCCAGAATTGGCACAAATCGGCTATTCAGACCACCTTTATGGTGAGAGAGGGCATGGAGAGAGAGGAGAGATCACAACCAGAAGAGAAATTTTTCTGGCCCAAACTTGAGGGTTAATTTTTGTTCTTCGCCTGACAAACTAAATAGCAATAGGACCCATAGAGATATTTTATAATTACAAAAGAACTCAACACGAATAGTTTCAATGTACATTTCATCTAAGCCCTTGACAACATCATATTTGCATTAGTTTTACAAAACCCAATGCAATTTTACAAAACCCAATTATGAAATTAAGGAATTATTATCCAAAAGTTAGTGTTTGTAATTAAATTCTTCAAAATTGTTTAATACAAGTTTTTTCACAATGATAATTTGCATTAAAACTATGATCATATTTTACTGTGCATAAATTTAGCTAATTAACTATCTAATCAAATAATTATTTAATTTGTTCATTAGCAATTAACAAAACATAAAGCCTAAATTTATTAGAAAATCATTAGCTAATTAATTTATCCAATCTTTCATGTAATACTCTATATATATAATATCTTTGCACCAACTACTGTGTTTTATTTTGTAAACTTTGCTGAATGTGATTCAAATTCCATCAATTATTCTAAAAAATATGTAGAAATGCTAACTAATTATCTAAACACTTCTTAAACATTTTTAAATATCTTTAAAAAAATTCCTAGGTCGATGTTATTGAAATGAAATGTTATGACTGATTCTGATATCGAAAATTATCAACGGGTTTGAATTTTGAGATTTCAAATCATGCTAGAGATTTTTTCGGTGTATATACCATGTAAGGCTATTTACTTTCACTTAGGGTGTAACATACTCTAAGTATAGCGTACTCGCCACAGAAACACTTTATACCAAGCGATGTGAGATTCTAGAGGTAGGCCCCATAGATTATAGAGATGACTCTCACCATTATCTTTATGTGGCGTTCCGTGTAGTACTTAGATCCATGTGACACTCAGTTCCGCACACTTCCGGGTGGTCTCTAGTACCATTGTGCAACACCTCGAGTATACTTTTCATGATTTTTCTCTCAAAATGCTAGTTACGATTAATTATTTAATTTATAAGAACTATTATATACTTGAAACATTTTTGGTGTATATCTCATGTGGGACTATTCACTTTCATTTCATGCTGTACACTTGAACCTATCCAGTAAGCCAGACCTCAGTGGTGACTTTTAATGTATTACAACATTAACGGTCAAGGATCTCGAACAATAATTTTTCTTATTACATACCTATGTTGTCCTTGTCGAATTTCTAACTTCAAGCCTTCATGGCATATGCCACAGTCAATAATTAATCAGAGTAGAAGTTTTCCCCTTTCGCTAAGGGCATGTTTGGATGTAAGGAATCACAGTGAAGTGAGGAAGTGGGGAAGTATAATTGCTCATTTTCCTATCTATCCAAACACCGGAAAAGGAAATAAGAAAACCCCCATTTCCCTTTTTCATCTCTCTTTTACACAATCATTTTCTCACTTTCAGAGTGCTACAGTTAATTTTGTGGTCATGTAAATCTCATTTATAATAAGTTATAGCATAAAACAGTTAATTTTTTGGTCAAGTAAATCTCACTTGCATTCTAATTACAATCTATTTTTTATTTTTCTTAATTAATTTTTATTTTAATATTATTTTGCGGTCAACTTTGTGGTCAACTTTTCCACTTCCACTTTTCATTACCATCCAAACACCGGAAACGACAAAACATTTTCCAAACCACACTTCCCAACAATCATCCAAACACCAGAAAACTTACTACTCATTTCCCTTTTTCCTAAAGGAAATAAATCTTACTTCCTACTTCCTCACTTCACACCAATTCCTTAAATCCAAACAGAAGTGGAAGGGCTCACCTTACTTAAAAGCACCTCAACACTCCCCTTCACGTGGTCCGAAGGCCAAGTAAAAAAGTCTCACATAAAAATATATCCCTAAAGACTCTACCACGACTTCAAAAGTCTGTTGTGGTGGCATAGACTTTAACATAGAATTAGAGCCACCCATGTTCATATCCAACTAAATATGTATTTAAAGAGGATTAAGAAAGGAAAAAACATCACACGCAAGCTAAAGGTTTTTGTCCCATAAAAAGGTGCTTAATCTAGAGGAGTGTTAGAATATAAAAAATATATCTATCAATCTTCACTGCAATTTCAGAATTTTAGTGCAGTCGCAGTGTCATGCCCACTAATCAAAATACACTAATGCGGGCACACGACAAGAGTCGATAACATATATATTTTTTTTCAAAACATACGCTAAGCTTTAGGACATGAATTAAACTCAATATTCATAAAGTTTCCAACTTTATTACACAAGTGCAAAAGTATCACAAACATCATGATTTATTACATCAAAGAAATTAAGAGAAGAAGAAGGCAAAAGTCCTCACAAGCTGGAAAGAAGATGATAAGTCCACTACTGGAGCTTTGCAACACGTTCAAAATACTCCTGCTTTACGGAGACTCTGAACATGGACTTGAACAAGCAAACTCAAAGTCGTCAATAAGCGAACTAAGAGTGATAAATGAGGAAAGTAGTAGCATTAGAATCGTATTTCAAGCATAGTGACATACATTTCACAACTAAATATTTACAAAGTTAATCTATGAGTCGCATATATCAGGAGTTTGTCATTGTATGTCCATTATTAAAGTGTGTTATTTGAAACTGACAAGTAGAGACCTTATTTGTGTTTTAGGTAGCTTTCAACATACCCTGAACCACAGTCTAAATTTCTAGTGCTGAATCAGGACGTACTGTCAGGTACTCATGATATAAATAGTATAAACAGGACAGGATGCCAGTCATGAAAGTACACCTAGATGGGGGGTGAATAGTGTTGGCCCAGAGGCCTTCACTCTAGTTTTGATGATGATTAACTCATGTAGTTATAGTTTACTAATAATCTTGTGATATTTAGTTTCAGATATTTAACCAAGATATTAGTAGGTGATTAGCTTCAACAAAGGTGTTTTGGAGCTTTCACATGGTGATTCAAGAGCTCGAGCGTCAAGTTCACATCTAGCACTCAGTTGGAGTCAAGCTTGAGGAATCGCGTTTGGATCGAGTCAACTTGGAGACGGCGTTCTACAAGAAGGCTTCGATTTGTTTAGTTAAGATTGTGTTTAGATCCATTGTAAAAATTAGATAGTGTGATATGCTCAAGTTCACAACACACACACTTGTTTTAAGTTTCATGCTTATTGGTTTTGGTTTTCGGTTTAACCGATCTTGATTTTTATGGATAGATAGAATCAAAACAAGTTTACATGGTTTAATGTATATTAGATTTGATCTATATACATATATGCTTCATCTATTTAGAAAAACTTATTTGATACACTATTCATGTGTTTGGAGTTTTGTATTTAGACAAAACTTATTTTTGGATTAATGTCAAAAACATAGATATAATACCTTTCATATATATTGGATTCTATCCATATATTATATGCTTCAAAGTTATTTAAATATCATGTTTTTGTATTTACATGTGTTTTGAAAAAATCAGATTTCCATTTCAAAAATTCTATTTTTGGAAAATACAGAATTTGGTTTAAGGCAAAATTTTCAAGTCACAAAAATGGTTCAAAATGTTTGTAACATGATTTGATTTTTATTCAAACATGTTTGTATTTCAAAGATATAACATGAACTGATTTTTATGAAATTTATGCGTTTTTATGAGATTTAATTGATAATAATAACCCAAGTTTTTAAGACCTGATTAAGCTGGACTGGCTGACTGCCGGTCGACCGGGCCAGTCGACCGTAGCAGTGGGCGGTCGACCGGGCCGGTCGATCGACGTGCACAGAACGTGCACACAACAAGGCTGATGGGCCGGTCGACCGCCAGAGAGCCTCTGCTCTCTGGAAATGGCCCCGGTCGACCGGCAGAAAGCTCTGCTTTTGTATCAGCTTGGTCGACCGGGCGGTCGACCGGCTAGAGAGCCGTTGCTCTCTGGATCCAGTCCCGGTAGACCGGGCGGTCGACCGGTAGGCGCAACGGTCAAAATTTTGAATGTTGGCCGGTCAACCGGCCGATCGACCGGAAGGGCAATCTGGCCCTTTTTAGCTGCCAACGGGCAGATTTCCAAATGGGCTATATATACCCCATTTGAGTTGGTTTTTTAACAAGAATTTTTAAGAGCAAAATTTTCATATTCTCAAGTGTTTTAACACTAGTTTTCAAAAGAGTTTTTAAGCTTAAAGATTTGATCTTTATTTATTTTAAAAGGGTTGAAAAATTCAAAGAAAAAGAAAGTCTTTGGGATTGTTTTTTATCTTCATTTTATATCCATTCTAGAAGTTTTTCCCAAGAGTTTTTCTTTGTGATTTTGATTTCCAAACTCTTTATTTCTCACACTAGAGCTTATCATTCTATCCTATCTATAGGATCTTTGTTTTAGTGAGAAAATTGGTTTGTGGTTGAAAGAGACCACCAAGTTGTAAACCTTCCATTGATTGTGATATCCCTCTAGTGAGAGGTGATTGAGTTGTTGTTATCCCTCAAGTGTGAGGTGATTGTGGAAGTGGTATTTGGCTCCCTCTAGTGAGAGGTGGAGATTGTGTTAGAATCTCTCAAATGTGAGGTGATTGTTGTTTGTGTGGCTAAGTGCCTATCTCTCTAAGTGTAGAGGTGATTTGTTTTGTGTCTTGCCTCTAGTGAGAGGTTGTATTGGTTGAGAGAGGAGTTGTGTACTCCCAATTGTATTTGCCCCAAATCCTCAGTAGAGGTTTCCTGTGTGGGAAGTCCTGTGTGGACGAGTTAGTGGAAATCCTTCTGTGTGAAGGTGGGGACGTAGAGCTGTGTACTCGAACCTCGAAACATATTTTGGTGTTTGCGATTGATCCACTTTCTCTAACTCTCTCTTACATTTGTGCATTGATTCATATTGCCATATAACATACATGCTTGTGTTGTTTGTGTGTGCCCATACTTGTGTTTAACCAAGAGAGCTTTACATAGCACATCAACTCTTATTTAGAGGAATTCAGAGGAGTTAGTCCAGAGCCCTTCACGGGGAATTCGGCTACACTCGTTGGTTACACTAAGTGTGTTGCATTAAGTTTTTAATTTCGCATAATTGATCATTAGATTAGCCATACACCTATTCACCCCCAGGTGTATTTTCAAATAGGTGTAAGGCTAATCTATGACAAATAATGCGGAATTTAAAAACTAATTGTAACACACTTAGTGTAACCAAAGAGTGTAGCCGAATTCTCGATGAAGGGCTCTAGACTAACTCCTCTTGATTCCTCTGAATAAGAGTTGAGGCGCTATATGAAGCTCTCGTGGTTAAACACAAGTGAGGCACACAAACACACAAGCATGTATATGATATGACAATAAGATGCAATGCTCAATATAAAGAGAGAGTTAGAGTCAATGGATCAAACGCAAATACCGAGATATGTTTCGAGGTTCGAGCACACAGCTCTACGTCCCCGCCTTCACACAGAAGGATTTTAACTAACTCGTCCACACAGGACTTCCCACACAGGGAACCTGCACTGAGGATTTGGGCAAATACAATTTGGGAGTACACAACTCCTCTCTCCAACAAATACAACCTCTCACTAGAGGCAAGGCACAAAATAAATCACCTCTACACTTAGAGAGATAGGCACTTAGCCAAACAATGATCAACCTCTCACTAGAGGGATAGGGCTCAAAGCCACTCAAACACAATCACCTCACACTTGAGGGATTCCAACACAATCTCCACCTCTCACTAGAGGGATACAAATATCACTTCCACAATCACCTCTCACTAGAGGGATATCAACACAATCACCTCTCACTAGAGGGATATCACAATGAATGGAAGGTTTACAACACTTGGTGGTTATAACAACCACAAACCAATTCTTTTCTCACTAAACAAGATCCTAATAGATAGGATAGATATGATAGCTCAAGTGTGAGAAATCAAGGTGTTGGAAATCAAATCACAAAGAAAAATAACTAGAATTTGATAGAAATGAAGAACAAAACAAATATCCCAAATCTCTATTTTTTTTTGCTTTTTTCAACCCTTGAAAAAAAATAAAAGATAAATCTTTTTGACTTAAAAACTCTTTTGAAAACTTGAATTAAACACTAGAAAGAATGGGAATTTTTGCTCTTAGAAAACTTGTTCAAAACAAACTCAAATGTGGGGTATTTATAGCCCCATTTCAAATCTGCCCGTTGGCAGCAGCAGGCAAGGGCATTTTTGCCCTTCCGGTCGACCGCCCGGTCGACCGGCCCAACGGTCAGATTTCTGACCGTTGTGCCTCCGGTCGACCGAGACTGGATACAGAGAGCAGAGCTCTCCGCCGATCGATCGCCTGGTCGACCGGGGGCCATTTTCAGAGAGCAGAGCTCTCTGGACGGTCGACCGGCCCACCAGCTCAATCTGGCGTGCACGCTTGTGCACGTCGGTCGACCGCACCGGTCGACCGACTTCTGCTACGGTCGACCGGTCCGGTGGACCGGCAGACAGCCAGTCCAGCTAATTTGGGATATGAAAACTTGACTTTTTAACTTCAAATAAATCCCATAAAATCACATAAATACCGCAAAATCTTAACTAAACAAACCGGAGCCTTATTGTAGAACTCCGTCTCCAAGTCGACTCGATCCCAACGTGATCCACCGAGCTTGACTCCAACCGAGTGCTAGATGTGAACTTGACGCTCGAGCTCTTGAATCACCATGTGAAAGCTCCAAATCACCTTTGTTGAAGCTAATCACCTACTAATATCTTGTTTAATTATCTGAAACTAAATATCACAAGATTATTAGTAAACTATAACTACATGAGTTAATCATCATCAAAACTAGAGTGAAGGGCCTCTGGGCCAACAATCTCCCCCTTTTTGATGATGACAAAACTCATGGAGTTATATATGCATGGATTAAAGTTAAGCTTTAAAGAAGCTCCTCTTTAACTCATACATAGCAATAAACAATAAAGATATGTCATGAATGCTCAACATAGATATGCATAAACATGCATAAAATAAGGAAATGAAACAAACATGATCTTTTATATCAATGAAAGAAACATGCTTTTGATATCAATTTAAAAATAAACATGTTCTTAAAATAATGTTGCTCTTGATACCAATAAAGACTCTATTTTAAAATAAACATGTTCTTAAAAAACAATGTTGCTCTTGACACCAATAAAAACTCTTGATACCAACAAAAAAAATAAAGATGCTCTTGATACCAATACCAACAAAAGATGCTTTTGATACCAATGGTAAAGAATAACAAATTTAAACACATATGCATATAAAAACAAACATATATAAACAAACATGCATATATCAAACTCCAAAATATCTCTCCCCTTTTTTGTCAATTCATCAACAAAGGGGTTTAAACAATAAAGGGCATAAATAATATTTTTCTCCCTTTTTGCATAAATCAAAACAATAAAGGTATATATGCTATATACATTCATGAAGAGGAGAGACATGAAGTTAACTCCCCCTGCATACATGCATTTATATGAAAAGAGATGATAAACCCTAACCACATAAAGCATAATATGCAATGTATAAAAGGAGATGTGAAGCTCCTACTACACACGTGTACTACATACCAAAGAAAGGTCAATAACTTTAATATGACATACACTCAATATGAATATATATAGAGAGAGAAGATGTGAAGCTTCTCTTGCATATTAGCTAAATATCAAAATGATACCAATTGAAAGATATATCAATTTAGTACTAAGGTATACATCGAAACATAATGATACCAATTTATGATACTAATTGAAAATAAACAAAACATTTTGAAGAAATCAACAAAAATTTTGATATCAATTGAAAGATATAAATATATAGGTAATCTTGATACCATTGTAAAAATTAGTACCAATTGAAAATATTTTACACTTTTGATACCAATTTGAAAAATATAAACCAATCATTTTGGTTAAACAAAAAAAATATTTTGCAATAGATATACCAAATAGTGAATACTATCAATTTAAGATTCTTGGTACCAATATTGAAAATGAAACAATTGAAAATAAATTTCATTAGGAGCATACTAAACCAAATGAAAACTAAGATATCATTTTTCAATATAAAGAGTGAGAGTAAGATATCAATGTAAACAAAACCGATTGAAAGGTAAAATATGAATTTTCTCCCCCTTATGAAATACAAATGAAAATAATGCATAAGCTTGTATAAAATACCAATTTAAAAATAATTGTCATTAGAGACTAAATCAAGCTTAGCATGGCAAAATTTGTGCTCAAAGATGTAGAAATATAGTAAGCACAATAAAAACACATATATATGTATGAAAAATTAAATATCAATCGAAACTGATACTATTTGAAGTTGAAGCATACATATATAGAAACAAATATGAGTATACAAAATAGATATCAATTGTAATACCATTTGAAAACACAATAAGGATCAAGTGTATAACTCATACTCCCTACCACCCATTTCATGCACATGTTTAAATAGATTTTCAATAATGCATACAAGGCATGGTCGCCCATCCAACCGCCCTTAGAAGGGTAGGGGTTTTCAAAAATAAGTTTGAAAATAATTTTAGCACAATTGAAAACTCAACCATAATGAAGAATACGAATTAGTTTTATGAAAAACTTGTAAACTAGTACGAAATCCTTCAAGTAAGAAATAAAATAAGAAGATATCCATGAAACATGAAAATCACTCAATCAATAACACTCAAAGTCTATATAGCACATATAATACTCATGAAAATAAAATCATGAGAAAACATTAAGTAATGTGAGTGTACAAGTTTTGTGTGAAAGACATAGTCATGAAAATAGGCAATTAAGCTCAAATATGAAATTCCTTAAAACATGAAAATCATGAAAATCATGAAAATTTAATTTTCATTAAACAATACTAACTCCAAGGCATATATATGTTTAGTCAAAAATTAAAGGTATACATACATATCAAACATGAACGAGTCCACAAAAATATATGCATAAAGGCAAGTGGCTCAAGAATGTATATATATAACTAATAGTTTAGACAAAATGGACATATACATGAAGTTTAAACACAAACATGAAAATATGCACAAAAATAGAGAATACAAGTCAAAATGCATGAATCATCAAACTAGGCTATACTAGTACATCTAATGAGTACAAATGAGCAATCAAGCACAAACATATAATAATCTATTTGTGGCTCACTAGTTGTACAAGTATACACTCGAGTTTTAATGAAACTAACATCTAAACATGTAATCAAATCATGAAACATAAAATGAAACATAAACCAATATGATCATTTAAGTAAATACACATGTATAGACTAGGATATACACAATAGATAAACTAAAGTGAGTACACAAAAGTAATAATCCATATGAATATGGGTGTAACTCAAATACTAATCATGTATATCACTAATCTAATTATCATGACATTTAACATAATAATCATGAAATATCAAAACATGTTAAAATCAACAATGGAAGCATGTAAACATAAATGGGAGTTAGAGATCGTTACCAAAACTATGAGGGTACATCTTTATGTCTCCAAACCATAGTGGTCCTCCCACCAAACTCCCCTTGAAAGTGATGCATCCAAAATAGTTACCATTTAGCTGGAACACATCCACTTCAAGGCATTATCACTCTCATGTCAAGTGAGAGCCCACACCTACATCAAATACAATAGGAGTGGTCTTTGATACCCATACTCTTTTGGGTCCATAGGGGTTAGCTCCTTTCTTAACCCAAACAAATTTATTTGCTAAATTTTCATCATGTACTTTATCATAACAAAACTTAATAATGTGGCCCTTACGTCCACAATGTGTACACATGAGCATACAAAGTGTTATGAGTGTGAACGTGAGGAGCATGTGTATGCCGTGGTTTGTGTGCATGCATAGGAGGAATTTGTTTCTTTCGAAACATAGATTTCAAACGTATGTGGTTCAAAGCACATTGGCTCAAAGTGGAGCCCAAACAATCAACACTCTTCTTTAAAACATTTATATCATTTTCAATCATGCAATAGATATGCTAGAAGGTGAAGCTATACTAGCATGACAAACATGTGAATCTAAATCATTTTTCAAAGATTTATTTTCATTAGAAATCAATTCCAAACTCTTAGAAATTAAAGCAATTTTATTTTTCAAAGTTTCATTCTCTTTTAAAGTAAAATCCAGATTTGAAGACAAGATTTCATTTTTCTTTAAAAAATCATTGTAATCATTTTTGTTTATCAAAATCTTGTTTTCATTAAGGGCAAGTTCAAGTTGGGATTTAAGTGAGTCACGTTCACTTGAAATCTCATCCCTCTCTTGCAAAACCAAATCAAGTCTAGAAGTCAAATTTTTATTTTCTTCTTTTAGTGCAAAATTTTTCTTTTTCAAGAGATTATGTCTTCCTAACAATTTTTCACAACCTATAGCTAGTTCATAATTTGAAGCATGTGCATCCATACACTCATTGCAAGAAGAACTAGAACTATCATCTAGTTGAGTATCCGAATATACCTCAAGAGAGTCATTCCCTTGGACCATGAAGCAACGTTGTTCGGATTCTTCTCCACTTGATTCCTTCTCCACAATGTTTGGCATTTGAAGATCGGAGGAGGTCAAAGTGTTCCACACTGCAAAAGCGGAATCACAATGAGAAACCATACATAAATATTCTTTGCTAAGTGTGCTTCTAAGTGCCTCAAGGGCTTGTGCATTGGCCTCTATATGCTTGTTATTACCAAGATAGGATTTCTTGGTAGCGACAAGAAAAACATGCAAACCTAGGGTTTTTAGGTACATGGACATCCTAGCCTTCCAAACAACAATGTTGGAAGTATCGAACATAGGTGGGGTCATGAAGTCCATAAGTGTAAACAATATGTATGTGCAAATGCAAATCTAGATTAGCAACAAAGATCACACTCCTAGGTGGTAAAACCTAATATCAGGAGCGTAGGCTCTGATACCAATTGAAAGTACACCTAGAGGGGGGTGAATAGGTGTAAGGCTAATCTATGACAAATAATGCGGAATTTAAAAACTAATAGCAACACACTTAGTGTAACCAAAGAATGTAGCCGAATTCCCGGTGAAGGGCTCTGGACTAACTCCTCTTGATTTCTCTGAATAAGAGTTGAGGTGTTATATGAAGCTCTCTTGGTTAAACACAAGTATGACACACAATCAAACCAAGCATGTATATATGATATGACAATAAGATGCAATGCACAATGTAAATGAGAGAGAGTTAGAGAAAGTGGATCAAACGCAAATACCGAGATATGTTTCGAGGTTCGAGCACACAGCTCTACGTCCCCGCCTTCACACAGAAGGATTTCCACTAACTCGTTCACACAGGATTTCCCACACAGGGAACCTGCACTGAGGATTTGGGCAAATACAATTTGGGAGTACACAATTCCTCTCTCCAACAAATACAACCTCTCACTAGAGGCAAGGTACAAAACAAATCACCTCTACACTTAGAGGGATAGACACTTAGCCAAATAATGATCAACCTCTCACTAGAGGGATAGGGCTCAAAGCCACTCAAACACAATCACCTCACACTTGAGGGATTCCAACACAATCTCCACCTCTCACTAGAGGGATACAAATACCACTTTCACAATCACCTCTCACTAGAGGTATATCAACACAATCACCTCTCACTAGAGGGATATCACAATGAATGGAAGGTTTACAACACTTGGTGGTTATAACAACCACAAACCAATTCTTTTCTCACTAAACAAGATCCTAATAGATAGGATAGATATGATAGCTCAAGTGTGAGAAATCAAGGTGTTGGAAATCAAATCACAAAGAAAAATAACTAGAATTTGATAGAAATGAAGAACAAAACAAATATCCCAAATCTCTATTTTTTTTGCTTTTTCCAACCCTTGAAAAAAAATAAAAGATAAATCTTTTTGACTTAAAAACTCTTTTGAAAACTTGAATTAAACACTAGAAAGTGAGAATTTTTGCTCTTAGAAAACTTGTTCAAAACAAACTCAAATAGGGGGTATTTATAGCCCCATTTCAAATCTACCCGTTGGCAGCAGCAGGCAAGGGCATTTTTGCCCTTCCGGTCGACAGCCCGGTCGACCGGCCCAACGGTCAGATTTCTGACAGTTGTGCCTCTGGTCGACCGGCCCGGTCGACCGAGACTGGATACAGAGAGCAGAGCTCTCCGCCGGTTGATCGCCCGGTCGACTGGGGCCATTTCCAGAGAGCATTGCTCTCTGGACGGTCGACCGGCCCACCAGCTCAAGCTGGCGTGCACGCTTGTGCACGTCGGTCGACCGTACCGGTCGACCGACTTCTGCGACGGTCGACTGGTCCGGTCGACCGGCAGACAGCCAGTCCAGCTAATTTGGGATATGAAAACTCGACTTTTTAACTTCAAATAAATCCCATAAAATCACATAAATACCACAAAAATCAGTTCATATTAGATCTTTGAAATACAAATATATGTGACAAAAATTCAACACATATTACAAACTATTTGAACCATTTTTGTGAGATTGAAAATTTACCTTAAACCAAAATCCGTATTTTCCGAAACTAGAATTTTTGAAATGAAAATATGATTTTTCCAAAACACATGTAAATACAAAAACATGGTATTTTAAACAACTTTGAAGCATATTGTATATGGATAGAATCCAATATACATGAAAGGTACTATATCTATGTTTTTGACATGAAATTCAATATTGGTTAAACCGAAAATAAAAACCAATAAACTTAAAACAAGTGTGTGTATAGTGAACTTGAGCATATCACGCTATCTAATCTTTACAATGATCTAAACAAAATCTTAACTAAACAAACCAAAGCCTTTTTGTAGAACTCCGTCTCCAAGTCGACTCGATCCAAACGTGATCCACCGAGCTTGACTCCAACCGAGTGCTAGATGTGAACTTGACGCTCGAGCTCTTGAATCACCATGTGAAAGCTCCAAATCACCTTTGTTGAAGCTAATCACCTACAGATATCTTGGTTAATTATCTGAAACTAAATATCACAAGATTATTAGTAAACTATAACTACATGAGTTAATTATCATCAAAACTAGAGTGAAGGGCCTCTGGGCCAACAAGTCATCCCTGAGAACCTCGCGATGGAACTCTCTTTCAGTTGCACGGTTTGTATCCTAGGTCCATCCAAAATATAGACGATGTCTCACCTGTTAATTTCTGCACCCTAGTGTAAGTTGTTTAGTTTCAATGTCACTTAGGTTACTGGGTCTGATCAATAATAGTGCTTAACAATATACAATTTAACTTGATTTTTTTCCAGTAATTTCGGTAACACGAATTATATAGTTGTCATGTAACACTTGGGCATAATTTGTCAAAAATTTCAAGTAAAATCAAAATAAATTTCAAAATTAATAATTTTATTTTTCTGGAACTTTCATTAATTATGGTTATTTTAAGTATTTTCTAAAGAACAAAAATTAATAATTCAAACAATATAATTTCTAGGAATTAAGAATTGTTTACTTAAAGCATTTATAATAATTTTATTCAGTCACAAAATGAACAATTCAGGGCAAAATATTTAATTATTTGTACAAGAAATTAAATCATGAAAATTTGCAATTTTCTAAATACTTTTACATGCTAGAAAATTAAATAAGCAATCTGAATAACTAAGCATTAAACAAATAAATTATAAAATAAATTAATTTATCTCAATAAAACATATAATTTATTTAAAGAGAATTAAAACACTCACCTGAGTTTGTCATGGATCCGGATATTAAACTGTTGGATAATTTCGGGAATTTACATTCAATTAACTAAATTTAGACAATTATTAGAATTAGTGGATTATTTCGGAAGTTGAGAATCGTGTTCAACCTTAGTGTGATGTCTGTAGATGTGTAGCTCTGGCTGTCAATGTTCCAACGCCTCGAGAATCGTACGAATTGGACTCCACGGCTAAGATATAGCCCGAAAATGAAACATTGTCTGTTAACGGGTCTGTTCTGTTTAACAGGTCTGGAACTGTAGCAAGCGGGTCAGGTTTTGTAGTTGCTACAGTGATCAGATCCGGTGTGATCTGTTGTTAGGTTTAATAACTTATACCCAAACAATTAGATATCGGATCTGGGTCGGGCGAAGGGGGAGCCGGGTCAGATGAGGAACATGGTCAAGTTTGTAGTGAACCCAACTTGGGTTCTCCAATCAACAACATCGGCAGTTGTAGGAGAGGATGGCAATGGGGAAAGGGGAGGCCGGTGGCAGCTCCTGGCGATGAAAGGAGGTCGAAAGGGAAGTGCAGCCGACAGGAGGAGAGGAGGATAGGGCGGCAACGTAGGCGTCAATGTTGCCATTGCGTGATGGCGACAGTGAGATCTGTTGAAGAGGAAGGAGGCTGACATCGACGAGATCGGTGATGTAGTCGTGAGGGATGGGCGATAGTGTTGGTGAGGCATGACACTGCTGTAGGAGGTTGGCATTGGTGGCGTGGCAAACTCGGGTCGGGGTCGGAGATTGGAGTGCGTTTGATGTCGAGAAGGGAAAGAGAGAAGCGCTAGTTAGATGGCAGGTGGCAACAGCGGTTGCACGAGGAGGGAAGGAGAAAGAGGCAGAGAGGGCGGCACAACTGGTGACGCGCTGGAAGAGAGAGAGGCTGCATGTTAGGGTTAGGGAGAGAGAAAGAGAGAATATAAAGAGATGGATGAGCTTAGGCTTTATTTTTATTTATTATTTCTTTTTTTTAAAAGTTTAAGGGCTGGCCTGGGCTTCATTTTACTATATTTTTATTTTCTTTATATTTTTTCTATTATTATTTATTAATTTGATTTTAAAATTATTATTATTGTTATTACATACATAATTTGTATTGAGATGTTATTAATTTTTGGTATTAATAATTATTATTATTATGGTTATTAATTATTATAATCATTATTAAAATATAATTGTTATTAATTATTATTACCATATAGTATTTATACTGAGATACTATTATTTCATAATAAATTACCTATTTATTGAATAGGGATATTACACATCCTACCCACCTAACAAGAAAATTTCATCCTCGAAATTTAAATTCTGAAAAAAGAAAAATACCTAACATTAGGGAATAGGTAAGGATAGCAGTCGTGGATAGCTTCTTCTCGGTCCCACGTCAGTTCTCCTGGAGAACGCTTGTCTCAAGTTCTAGGATAAGTAGAACATATCGATTCTTCATGACTTTAATGCTACGATCTAGAATAGGCACTGGTCTTTCAGCATTAGACAAGTCTGGTCTATGCTCCAACTCAGAATGGTCCAAGACGTGATTGTCATCTCGGACGTATCTCATAAACTGCGACACATGGGAGACATTATGTACGCCTTCCAGAGATGGAGGTAACACTCGGTAGGCCACTCTAATCGGTAGGCCACTTCTCCTACACGCTCCAATATTTCAAAAGGATCTTTGAACCTCGGACTCAGCTTTCCTCGGCTACCAAATTTGCTCACCCTTCTCGTTAGAGATGTAATTAAGAATACATGATCTCCCATTGCAAACTCCAGGGGTCTCCTGTTCAAGTCCACCCAATTCTTTTGTCAGTCCTGAGCCGTCTTAAGATGTCTGCTGATGATCTTGACTTTCTTCGCTGTCTGGGCAATAACTTATAGTCCCAAAAGTCTTCTCTCACCAACATCGTCCCATCACAAAGGGACTTGTACTTCCTTCCGTATAGTGCTTCGAAAGTGCCATCTGGATGCTAGCCTAGTAGTTGTTGTTGTAAGAGAATTCAGTCAAGTGGAGATGATCTTCCCGCGACCCATTGAAGTCTAGCATGTAAACTCTTAACATGTCTTCAAGACTTTGAATCATCTGCTCTGATTGTCCATCACTTGGTTGGTGGTATGCAATGTGGAACTTCAATCGGGTTCTTAGACTCTTCCAAAAGTGAGACAAAAATCTAGAATTTCTATCTAACACGATGCTGACTGGCCCACCTTTGAGTCGAACGACCTCATGCAAGTACTTTTCTGCTATGTTTCACTCTGAAAGGAAAATAAAGTGCGCTGACTTTGTGAGATGATCAACTGTAAACCAAACTGCATTATTCCCTTTCTGACTGTGGGGTAATGCAATGACGAAGTCCATAGTGATATGCTCCCACTTCCATTCCAGAATCGGCAGAGGTTGAAGAAGTCTGGTTGTCATCTGATGTTCCACCTTCACCTGCTGATACCAAACACTTCATCACAAACTGAACAATCTTTCTTCATTCCATGCCACGATAAATGCTGCTTCAGATCCTAGTATATTTTCGTCCCTCTTGAATGTGTAGAATATGCAGAGCTATAAGCTTCAGACAGTAGTTGTCGAACCTCCCCTTTCGACACTTAAATTCATTTACCGAAACAGAGTGTCCCATCGGTATGTATTTGCATGTCTGTCCTCACTCCAACTTTTACTTGCTCTCTAAAGTTCTGTAGCTTAGGATCCTTACTTTAGTTGCCTTGATCTTCTCCAATAAGGTCGATTGTATTTGCATTGTCATCAATTGACCTGGTACTCTAGACCTCTTTACCACCACCAAGGCCATCTTCATTATCTCCCTGAGTAATTCCTTTTACTGGGTGAGTTGTACTGTCATAAAGGTTTCGGGCTTTCTGCACAAGGCGTCCGGTACCATGTTGATTTTGTCAAGATGATAATGCAAATCAATGTCGTAATCAGCCATCAACTCAAGCCATCTCATCTGTGTCATGTTTAATTCCTTCTGTGCGAAGATGTACTTCAAGCTCTCATTGGCAGTGTAGATCTGCATTGTCTCGCCCAACAGGTAATGCTTTCAAATCTTCAGGGTGAAAATCACTGTTGGCAGCTTTAGACGATGTATAGGATAATTCTTCTTATAAGATTTTAATTGTCTAGACGTGTAAGCCATTATGTGCCCGTGCTGCATCAACACACACCCCATTCACATTTCAAGCATAGTGACATACAGTTCACAACTAAATATTAACGAAGTGTGAGAGTCTCATATGTCCGGAGTTTGTCATTTTGTGTCTATTATTAAAGTGTGTTGTTATTTGAAATTGACCATTGGAGACATTATTTGTGTTTTAGGTGGATTTTGTGCATACCCGGAACCACGATTCAAGTTTCTCGCACTGAACCAGGACGTATCTCCTTATACTCATGATATAAAAGTATGAACATAACGGGATGTCAGTCATCCCTGGGAACCCTGTGGTGGTTCCTCTTTCGATTGCACAACTTGTATCCTAGGTCCACCCAGAATATAAACACAGTCTCAACTATCAATTTTTCCACCCCAATGTAAGTTGATTAGTGTCCATGTCACCTAGATTACTGGGTCTGATCAATACCAATGTTTATAATAATACACAATTTAACATGATTTTTTCAGTAATTTTGGCAACATGAAGTATGCAGTTGTCATGTAATGGTCGTGCATAATTTGTCAAGTTTTTTAAGTAACATCAAAATAATTTTCAAAATTAATAATTTGATTTTTTGGGATTTTTTCAGTAATTATGGTTATTTTCAAGTTTTTCTAAAGAACAGTTAATAAGTCAAGCAATATAATTTCTAGGAATTAAGAATTTTTTACTTAAAACATTTATAATAATTTTATGCATTCACATAAATGGACAATTCATGGAAAAATATTTAAATATTTGTACAAAAAAATAAATCATGAAAATTTGCAATTTTTAAACAATTTACATGCTAGAAAATTAAATAAGCAATTTGAATAATTAAACATTAAACAAATAAATTACAAAATAAATTAATTTACCACAATAAAACATATAATTTATTTAAAGAGAGTTAAAGCACTCACCTGAGTTGGCCACTTATCCAAATATTGAACCATCTAGCAATGCTGACTTTCCTAGGAAGTTTACAATCAGAGTATACTCGTGCACGTCCATAGGTGATAGGTAGTTTTGCAGTTGACTCTTTATTAGAGACATTAATTTCTTCAAAGTGTCTTTCCAGATAATCACAAAATCATGTTGGGAATGTGTTTCATGAATGATCAGCTCTAGCCGCTCAACAAGAGCAGTTTACAGTCCTGCTTGTTGAAAGGAGGCCGTTTTGATCGTGGCATGAGAGATTTTGGCCGAGGAGGACATTTTGATGGTAACACTGGAGATTTTGGCCGAGGAGGAGACCGTTTTGTTAGTGGCATAGGAGATTTTGGCCGAGGAGGACATTTTGATGGTAACACTGGAGATTTGGGCCGAGGAGGAGGCCGTTTTGGTCGTGGCATAGGAGATTTTGGCCGAGGAGGACATTTTGATGGTAACACTGGAGATTTTGGCCGAGGAGGAGGTCGTTTTGTTGGTGGCAGAGGAGATTTTGATCGCAGAGGCCAATTTGGTGATGGCGTAGGAGATTTTGATCACAAAGATCGATTTTGTGGTAGATGGGGAGATTAAGGTCATGGAGGAAATGAAGAAGCAGTGAATTAGCAATAAGATATGAGGACTACAACTGCGGGGAGATTAGACACAAGAGAAACAATACCCTAAGTTGTTCGACAAGACCTACCAAGTTGATCAGTTTGCTCATGTGGCCTATGCATGAGAGGGACTTGTTCTCTCAGATCCCAGAAGTGTACTTATGTCAGATGAATAATTCAGAAAATATCAGATGTTTCAGCAGTTTTAGGCTACACAGAGCACACCGTCTTCATCCACTACTATCTTGGCACAATCAGGTAACTATTGCGTATTTCACTGCCATAGCTCTTAATATTTGTACTTGATTGTCACGCCAGGCTAACCAAAATACACTAATGCAAGTACGTGATGAGAGTCAGTGATATATTTTTTTTTCAAAATATGCTAAGCCTCAGTACATGGGATTAAACAAACTATTCATAAAAATTTTCAGGTTTATTACACAAGTACAATAGTATCACAAAATCATGATTTATTACATCAAGAAACTAAGAGAAGAAGCCAAAAGTTCCCGCGAGTTGGAAAGAATGTAAGTCCATTATTGGAGCTCTACAATGCGTTCAAAGTACTCCTGATCCTGCAGAGTCTCTGAACTTGGATCTGAGTAAGCAAACACATGATCATCTGTAACGCGCCGATCCTGCAGGTACGAAGACGTTACTGCGACGTATATACGCAGGGCGGAGATACTCTCATATATATATATATATATGTTAAGGTATCAGTACAGGTAGGAATCAGAGTGCGAAACACGTTGGTTATATACATTTCAACATAATAGTGCAATCAAAAAGTTACCACAGAATGCGAACCAATATTACATGAATATTACATAACCAAGAAGCGTGAAATATGAAATACAAAAAGATATACAAGGATGAGTAGAACAAAAGGGCGCTCACGAGCTACAATGGGAAATCTCGAGAGCCAAGGAGGGGGCTTGGAAGGAAAGGGCTCCGGATGGTCTGCCGATGATCCATGCTTTCACTGCGCTTCTCTGATTAGCAACCTAGAGAATTCACAAGCTCCAAGCTCCGAAATCTGGACATGCAGGTTCAGGGTTATCAGAAGCAACCCAACGAGTGATGAGGCGAGTGCCTAGTGGCGTGTACAAGCATGCAAAAGTGTACATGATTAAGTGATGTGATTCAGGCATGCAAGTACAGGCATTGACCAAAAGAGAAATCATGAAATCAGTGAAAAACCCGGAATCAAGTTAACACGTGTATAACGATAAACCCGAATAGAGAAAGCATGTATCGAAAACTGCTTCGTCAGCAAGGTACATACAAGCATGAAATCAGACGTCATGTAATGCGTTAAATAAAAGCGTGGACAAAACCAATTATATGCTTAGGCTTTGGGCTCATAAGATTGATACGTCGAGGGGATAATTCAAACAAGGAAACCATTATATATACCATATACCTCATGTCACTATTGCCTGAGTTCATATAACCCGAGTTGCCCTAAAGTAACAGAATAAGTTTGTCAGGTATAATTATTGTGTCACAGGAAACAAATATAGGAATGCCTGTAATTATAATCATTTTCTTACTGTGTCCCATACCACTGGTAGTTCATACTAGGTCCGCACTCTAGTAGAACCCAATCCGAACTCGGATACACAGATACTATTATTCAGATGAGGAAGTGATTCAATAACACCCGCTAATAAGTTTATTATTATTTGGTAATTAAGTTATATCTAGGGCAGGGTCAGGTGTTGTGTGCTAGAATATGCAAGTACAAGCCGGTAAGCCAGAGGATAGGAAATTTAGTGCAGTTACTCAGAAATTAAATATATAATAAAGTAGAGTGTCAGCTCAGGTCATATCACATGATTGAATAATAGTATAGCAGAAGAATATTGAAGTATTGCATTTTAAGTTATTCAATAATTATTAGTACCGTCCGATATTTTAATCGCCTCTCTACCAGTGTCTCACATTACTGATAGTCCATACTAGAGCTCGCACTCTGGTAAAACGCACTCAGGTCTGATATGTGAATATCAGTATCCGAACAAATGAGAAATCAAATATCACATATTCATAATATTATTATTGTGGGTTATCAATTCTTATTTTATTCATCCGACCTATGTGTATAGTTATGTGTTACCGGTATACATGCATCCACTTATTAAAAGACGAGTTATTATTTGCAAACTGATGGGGGATCAACAAATCATATTCGTGCATACTCAGGACAACAACCTCAGGAGCATCCGGTATTAGAGTCTAGAACCGACCGCTAAGTCGTAAGGGTCTTATTTGTATGCCCTGGAAACAGGAACGAAACAGGAGCAGGGGTGCCAGTACACCCCACCGAAACACCTGGTGGCCCTCAGGTAGAATTGAAGTTTCAGTTGAGCAATATTTGACCATTATAAACACGTACACAAATTGATTCCATCAGTTTCCTCCATCCCGATGTAAGTTGAGTATTTTATTATAGATTGTTCAGTGTAATGACCAGAGTGTATTATAGTAATCCAATATCCATGATTACCTATTTACGGGGATCAACAGGAGTATAGTATCAGGAGTATAATATCAAGAGTCTTCCTGTTTCATGGAGGAATACAGGAGTTTAGGAGTACCAGATGTCTGGTAGCGGTATAATAATCATGTTAGGTCCCCGTAAAGATGTTAATCATGAGTCAGGTGATAACATACAAGTGTCAGGTGTCAAGTGGTAACATGTCAAGTATCAGGTGTCAGATATCAGGTAATATACAATAATATAAGCACTATAAGTAAGCACAGAGTTACAATATAAATTGAGCAACCGATTACTCAAGTTAGAATACAGAAACAGTGTAAAAGAACATTTCAAACTCTTCACAACCATATTAAAATAATATAAAAACAGCATTAAAGCTACATACAGACAAGCAGAGCTGAGAAAGGTTGGAGACGAGGATAGCGAACAGTGTTTAATCACTAAAGCGCTTGGTGGAGCTACCGGGACGACTCGACATAAAATGCGAGTTTGAAATCCGGCAGAGTTTCGCCTAGACGAGTTTAGTGATAAAGCGCTGAGCGCTAAGCACGCCTACCAGGTGGAGCCGAGAGACCCAGAGGGTCTAAGCGCACTCCTCTTTCGAGGAAGTAGGCGAGAGCCGAAAAGGGCTAATGGGGCCAGAAGACCGAGGTTGTGCCTGCAGAAGATATTAGTATCACACAAGCATACATAAACATGAGAAATAATAACGGGAGAACTGTAAATTGGTCAACCTAGCGGCGGGGTTACTACGAAACCCGTAGGTATAAGACCGAAGAGCTGAGTAGGCGAAACCACTCCGCCAAAGCTACCACTAAACCCATAAGGGTATAGGGGGACCTATTGGGTAGCCCGGGAAGTGGTCACTCGGACGCCGCTACCCTATCGGGTAGGTTCGCCTGAGGACTTTACCTGCAACCTGCACCCCAGTTAGTCCCATGCATATATATACATATTGTCTACACTATTACAAGCATTCATCGCACCGATACAAATACAACGGTCCACCGAAAATTCAAATACACAACTAAACAAATCCTAAAATACATATCAATCCGTTGAAGTGGGGAAACACATAATAAGGGGCAAGAGCACTCGCCTAAAAACTCCGAGTACGCTTGAAATTTCGGAAACTCTAATAATTCACGTGAATACGCGACCAAATACCATTTATAATATAATATAATATATATTGAAATATATATATATATATATATATATATATATATATATATATATATATATATATATATATATATATATATATATATAAATGTTTAGAGAGAGGAAAAGAGCGGAGAGAGAATCTAGAGAGGGAGCTGAGAGAAACAAAAGAGGGAGGGAAGGGAAGGCCTACGGCCATGTGGTCGCCGGCCAAGGGAAGGAGGGGGAAATATGAAGGGGGTGTTGGTGGTGGAGATCTTGGTGTTGATGTTGGTGATCGAGATGAGTTTTATGGTGGTTGTTTGGAGGTGAAAATGGTGGAGGAGAAGAGGAAGTGGGGGTGGTGCTTGGTGATTGGAGGAGGTGGAGATGTAAGTGATCGTGGTGGTGGTTTTAATGAAGGATGTGGTGGTTGAAGTGGTGATGGGATGATGGTGGAAGTGATGATGAAGGTGGAGAGAGGGATGGCCGCCGGAGTTGTCGACGGAGTAGTCGCTGGAGTTATCGCCGGTGTGGTGGAGAAGGTTGCCAGGGTGATGGTGATTGGAGATTTTGGTGGCGGGATTTTAAGGGAGATGGTGGAATTTGAAGGAGGAAGATGGTGGTGGTGATGTGGTGGTTGTGGGTGATTTTGGGTGTAGAGATGGAGGAGATCTAGGTGGAGACTGGATGATGGTTTGTGGGGGTGGATTTTGGAGGAAGGAGATGGTAGGGGAATTTGATGGTGGTTATGAGGAAGAAGAAGATGGAGTTAGTGTTGGAGTTTGAGGAGGAGGGTAGGGAAGTTTGGGGAAGAGGGTGGTCGGAGTGGAGGGCCACCGCCGGTCAGGGGATCGCTGGCATTGGGCTTGATGGTGGAGGCCACCGGGTAGGGGCGAGAGGGAAGAAAAAATAGAAAAGGGAGAGTGTGAAAGAAATAGAAAAGAGAAATAAAAGAAAGAAAGAGAAAGAGATGTGATGTGAGAGGGGATAAGAAGGGTGATGGTTGGCAGCTGGCCCACATGGGGACCAGGGAAAAAGTCAAAGAAAGAAATAGAAGAAAGGTAAGAAAGAAAAGGAAGAAAACACTAATATAAATTATATTATTATAATAGATTAAATTTTTGAGTAATCCAGAAAGGTTCCCAAAATTCTCAGAACTTGTAAATATTATAGTGAGAGTCATGGTAAAATCAGATTCAAGAAATTCAATCACGTTTTCAAATTAAAAATCCGAAAATCAATCGGTATACTAGTCGACAACAAATTCAGTCGAATTTTGATAAATTCAGAAAAAATTTCAAAAATATGTTAAAGTACAAAAAATGATTTTAAGAGACAATACAAAAGTAGATCTAAAAAATTCAACTGCATTTGTAAATTAAAATTCCCGGAATCAACCAGTGGTGTTGGTCGAAACCGTTTTTGAAGATTTTGTAAATATTTTAGAAAAATTTCAAAAAAACATGAAAAATCTAAAATATTAGAAAAACAGTATTAGAAACTGAAATTGGATAAATTGAATAATTATAAAGGTCAAATCAAGCAGTACAGTGGGATGAGTCTCGGGTTTAGACTCGGACTAACTCTGAGCCCAAAGATCCGAGTTCGGTACCAAACGGTCACATAAATAATTACTAAGTAAAAGTAAATACTGGGAGAAAAATATGATCGAAAATCGGGACACGTATCTGGCTACGTATCCCGGCGTCGGGGTGTTACAAACTACACACCACACAAAAAAAATCGTCCTCAAAATTTCAAAAAGGGGAAGTTGAACACGGAAAAGATAGGGATGAGAGTTATACTAATTAAGATATAAATAACTAGGGGAACATTCACAACCGACTGAACAATAATCTCGGGACTAGACGTCTTTTGCACTTCCTGACGTACGAAGCTTCAGACGATGCATATGAATACCGATCTGATAAAATTAATAAGAGATTCTGTCAGAATTTCAGTAGATTGACCCATTTTGAATAATAAGAAATAAGCTGACCCAGGTGAGATAATTAATAATACTCCTTTCATAATGCAAGACAAAGCTGACGAAATCAATAGAAATCCGTAGAAATCCATAGTGATGAAATCCATAATGTAATATAAAATCCTGCATGGCAAGAAGCTGTCCTTGACGAAGAGTAGTAAAATTCTCAGAGGTGCTGCATACTTACCATTACTCTTGGAGTAGACCAGAATATTGAAAATAAAGAAAACCCTGATAAGATCGAGATCATAATTAAAGAAAATCGATAATAACGAGTTTTGAATACTGGACGCTGATTACTCTGAAAGGCATAACCAAGAAATTAGAATAACCGCAGGGAGTACAGAATGTTGCCTTCTGAATGATAACCAGACCACAGATTAAATTTAGGAGATACCCAAGCTTCAGAAAACTTCTGATGTAAAGATTTGCGATACATCGGGATCAAAAGAGTGCCAAAACATGGTGAGAGTGAACCACAACTTACCTGCCGCTACATTCCCTATCTATTCATATCTTATATTGGCATAAAGATGACGGGAACTGGAAATGGAAAAGGATGAAAGGGATTCAGGAACCAAAGGAAGGACGATCAAGAGGAAGTGGATTACTTTGTACCTGTAGTTGAATTGTATAACCATGATGCATGCGTTCCAGTTGAAAATTTCTTTACTATTAATTTGTCATCTAATTTACTGAAGATGTGAGAGCCTAGGCTCTGATACCATCTTGTAACGCCCAGATCTCACGGGTACGGAGATGTTACTGCGACGTATATACGCAGGGCGAAAATACCCTCACATATATACGCTAAATATCAGTACAGGTAGGAATCAGAGTGCGAAAGAATAGTGCTTATATACATTTCAACAATAATAGTATAATTAGAAAGTTATCACAGAATGTGATCCAATATTACATGAATATTGCATCACCAAGAGGCGTGAAATATGAAATACAAAGAGATATACAAAGACGAGCAGAGCAAAAGGGCGCTCTCGAGCTATAACGAGAAATCTCTAGAGCCAAGCAGGGGGCCTGAAAGAAAAGGGTTTCGGATGGTCTGCCGATGATCCACGCTTTCACTGCACATTTCTGATCAGCAACCGAGAGAATTCACAAGCTCCGAGCTCTGAAATCTGGACATGCAGGACCAGGGTTGTCAGAAGCAACCCAACGAGTAGTGAGACAAGTGCTAAGTGGCGTGTATAAGCATGCAAAGTGTACATGATTAAGTGATGTGATTCAGACATGCAAGTACAGACATTGACCAAAAACATGAAGATAAATCATGAAATCAACGAAAAATCCGGAATCAAGTTAACACATGTATAATGATAAATCCGAATAGAGAGAGCGTATATCGAAAACCGAGTCTTGAGCATAGGCACATACAATTATGAAATCAGACATCATGTAATGCGTTAAATAAAAGTGTGGGCAAAATCAGTTATATAAGCTTAGGCTTTGCGCTCATAAGATTGATACGTCGAGGGGATAATCCAAACAAGGAAGACCTATATGTATACCATATACCCATGTCACCATTGCCTGAGTTCATACAACCCTAGTTACCCTAAAGTAACATAATAAGTTTGTCAGGTATAATTACTATGTCACAGGAAGCAAATACAGGAACACTATGATAACTTAATCATATAATAACAACCATCAATGTCGCCTGTAATTATATTCATTTTCTTCCAGTGTCCCATACCACGGTGGTTCATACCGGGTTCGCACTCCTGTATAATCCAATCCGAACTCTGATATATGGATGCCATTATTCAGATGAGAAAGTGATTCAATAACACCCGCTACTGAGTTTATTATTATTTGATAATTAAGTTATAGCTAGGGCAGGGTCGATATTGTGTGCTGGAATATGCAAGTACAAGTCGGTAAGCCAAAAGATAGGAAATCTAGTGCAGTAACTCAGAAATCAAATAGATAATAAAGTAGAGTGTTAGCTAAGGTCATATCGCATGACTGAATAACAACATAGCAGGGGAATAGTATAGCGTTGCATTTTAAGTTATTCATAATAATTAGTACCGTATGGAATTTCAATCGCCTCTTTACCAGTGTCTCACATCACTGATAGTCCATACTAGAACTCGTACTCTGGTAGAACTCACTCGGATCTGATATGTGAGTATCAGTATCCGAACAAAGGAGAAATCAAATATCACACGTTCCTAATTTATTATTATGGGTTATTAATTCTTATTTTATTCATCCGGTCTATATGTTTAGGTATGTGTTACCGGCACACATACATGCACTTATGAAAAAGATGGGTTATTATTTGGAAACTGATGGGGGATCAACGAATTATGTTTATATTGGGTCTCGTGCATACTCGAGACAACAACCTCAGGAGCATCCAGTGCTGGAGTCCTGAACTGACCGCTAAGTCGTAAGGGTCTTATTTGTATGCCATGGAATAGGAATGGAATTAGGAGCAGGGGTGCCTGTACACCCTGCTGAAACACCTGGTGGCCCTCAGGTAGAATCGAAGTTTCAGTTGTATAACATTTGACCATTATAAATACATACACATATTGATTCCATCAGTTCCTCTATCCCGGTATAAGTTGACTATTTTATTATAGATTGTTTAGTGTAATGATCAGAGTGTATTCACAGTAATCCAATATCCATGATTACCCCTTTTACGGGGATCAACAAGAGTATAGCATCAGGAGTATAAGATCAAGAGTCTCCCTATTTCAGGGGTTCAAGAATACAGGAGTTCAGGAGTACCAGACGTCTGATAGCGGTATAATAATCATGTTAGGTCCCCATAAAGATGTTAATCATGAGTCAGGTGATAACATACAAGTGTCAGATGTCAAGTGATAACATGTCAAGTATCAGGTGTCAGATATTAGGTATCAGGTAATGTACAATAATATAAGCATTATAAGTAGCACAGAGTTACAATATAAATCGAGCAACTGATTACTCAAGTTCAATATGAAAACAGTGTAAAAGGACATTTCAAACTCTTCATAACCATATTAAAACAATATAAAGCAGCATTACAGCTACGCATACGACAAGCAGAGGTGAGCAAGGCTAGAGGCGAGGACAACGAATGATGTTTAATCACTAAAAAGCGCTCGGTGGAGCTACCGGGACGACTCGGCTTAAAATGTGAGTTTGAGATCCGGCAGAGTTTCGTCTAGGCGAGTCTAGTGATAAAGCACTGAGCGCTAAGCATGCCTACCAGGTGGAGCGAGAGACCCAGAGGGTCTAAGCGCACTCCTCTTCGAGGACGTGGGCATGAGCCCAAAAGGGCTAATGGGGCCAGAAGACCGAGGAGGTACCTGCAGAAGACATTAGTACCACATAAATTACACATAAACATGAGAAATAATAATGAGAGAATTGTAAATAGGTCAACCTTGCGGCGGGGTTACCATGAAACCCGAAGGTATAAGGCCGAAGTCTATTAGATAATCCAGCCTGAGGGCTGAGTAGGTGAAACCACTCCGCCAAAGCTACCATTAAACCATAAGGGTATTAGGGGGCCATTGGGTAGCTCGAGAAGTGGTTTATTGGGTAGGTTCGCTGAAGGACTTTTACCTGCACCCCCATTAATCCCATGCATATATATATACATATTGTCTACACTATTATAAGCATTCATCGCACTGATACAAATACAACGATTCACCGAAAATACAATTACACAACTAAACAAATCCCAAAATACATATTAATCTGTCGAAGTGCGGTAACACAGAATAAGGGCGAGAGCACTCACCTAAAATCTCCGAGTACGCCTGAAATTCTAAAAACTCCAATAATCCACGCGAATACGCGACCAAATACCATTTATAATATGATATAATATATATATTAATATATATATATTTAGAGGGAGGAAAAGAGAGGAGAGAGAAATCAAGAGAGAGAAGAGAGAAACAAAAGAGGGAGGGAAGGGGGAAGGCCTATGATCATGTGGTCATGGTCAGCCGCCGGCCGAGTGGTGGCCGGCCAAGGGAAGGAGGGGAAAAGATGAAGGGGGTGTTGGTGGTGGTGGAGATCTTAGTGTTGATGTTGGTGATGGAGATGGGTTTTATGGTAGTTGTTTGGAGGTGGAAATGGTGGAGAAGAAGAGGAAGTGGGGGTGGTGCTTGGTGGTTGAGGAGGTGGAGGTAACTGATGGTGGTGGTGGTTTTAATGGAGGATGTGGTGGTGGTGGTTTTAATGGAGGATGTGGTGGTTGAAGTGTTGATGGGATGATGGTGGAAGTGACGTTGAAGGAGTAGAGAGGGATGGCTGCTAAAGTTGTCAACAGAGTAGTCGCCGGAGTTGTCGTCGGAGT
This sequence comes from Agave tequilana, assembly GCA_038442645.1. Taxonomy (NCBI): domain Eukaryota; kingdom Viridiplantae; phylum Streptophyta; class Magnoliopsida; order Asparagales; family Asparagaceae; genus Agave; species Agave tequilana. Next base: position 58,166 of record JAVJIF010008686.1, read on the forward strand.
GGTGGAGAAGGCCGCCGGGGTGATGATGAAAATGGTGGTGGAGATTGGAGGTTTGGTTGTGATATTTTAGGCGAGATGGTGGAATTTGAAGGAGGAAGATGGTGGTGGTGATGTGATGGTTGTGGGTGATTTTGGGTATGGAGATGGAGGAGATCTAGGTGGTGGAGATTGGATGATGATTGTGGGAGGTGAATTTTGAAGGAGGAAGTAGATGGTAGGGGAATTTGGTAGTGGTTGTGAGGAAGAAGAAGATGGAGTTGGTGTTGGAGTTTAAGGAGGATGAGAGCAGGGGGAGTTTGGGGAAGAGGGTGGCTGGAGTGGAGGGCCGCCGCCGGCCAGGGGGTCAGTGGTGGTGGGCCAGGTGGTGGAGGCTACCGGTGGCAGAGTAGGGGAGAAAGGGGAGAGAGGGAAGAGAAGAGAGAGAAAGAAATAGAAAAGAGAAAATAAAAGAAAGAAAGAGAAAGAGAGAGGGAGATGTGACGTGAGAGGGGATGAGGGGGTGATGGTTGACAGCTGGCCCATGTGGGGACCAGAGAAAAGTCAAAGAAAGAAAAAGAAAAAAGGAAAGAAAGAAAAGGAAGAAAACACTAATATAAATATATTATTATAATAGGGTAAATTTTTAAGTAATCCAGAAAGGTCCCCAAAAATTCTCAAAAATAGTAAATATTATACTGAGGGTCATGGTGAAATCAGATTCAAGAAATTCTATCTCATTTTCATATTAAAAATCTTAGAATCGATCAGCAATGCTATTCGATACTAAATCCGGACGAATTTTGATAAATTCAGAAAAATTTTCAAAAATATGCTAACGTAGAAAATATAATTTTAAGAGACAATACGAAAGTAGATCTCAGAACTTCAACTCAGTTTGTATATTAAAATTCCCGGAATTAACCGGCGGTATTGGTGGATACCGTTTTTGAAGATTTTATAAAATAATTCAGAAAAATTTTAAAAAATCATGAAAATTATAAAATATTGGAAAAATAGTATTAGAAACTGAAATCAATCAAATCAGCATCCAGAAAGGTCAATTCAAGTAGTACACTAGGATCGGGTCTCGGTTCGAACTCGGACTAACTCTAAGTCCAAAAATCTGGGTCCGATACCAAACAATCACATAAATAATCGCTAAGTAAAAGTAAATACAGGGAGAAATTTATGTTCAAAAAATCGGGACACGTATCTGGGTACATATCTCGGGGACGTGGTATTACATCATCAATAAGCGACCTAGTGAGCGGTAAGATGATGACAGGTAGTAGTATAATATAAGTATAATAATAAAACAATATATCATAATTATATCTCAAGTAAAATGACATCATTATAAAACTGAGTTATAACGAGCTCAATATATCAGGAGTTGGTCAATGTATAATTGTTACTAATGTGTTTTTATTTGAAATTGATCAAAGGAGATATAATTTATATTTTAGGTGGCTTCCGTGCATGCACTGAACAACAGCCCAATTCCTTAGCGTTGAACCAGGATGTATCACTAGGAACTCATGATATAAACAGTATAAACAGGACGGAATCTTAGTTATTCTCGGGAACCCCGCGGTGGAACCCTATTTCGATTGCACAACATGTATCCTATGCTTACTCAAAATACAACCACTGCCTCACCTTTCAATTTTTCCACTCAGTGTAAATTATGTAGTGTCAATGTCACATAAATTACTGGGTCTGATTAATAATAATATTTATAACGAGTATACAATTTGACAAGAATATCCTCAGTAATTTCGGTAACACGAACGATGTTATTGTCATGTAAGGGTCTTGAATAATTTGTCAAAATTTTCAAGTAAAATTAGAATAAATTTCAAAATTAATAATTTGATTTTTCTAAAAGTTTTCACTTATTATGGTTATTTTTAAGTTTTTCTAAAGAACAAACAATTGACAATTCAAACAATATAATTTCTAGGAATTAAGAATTATTTACTTAAAACATTTATAAGAATTTTATGCAGTCACAAAACAAACAGTTCAGGTCAAAATATTTAATCATTTCCACAAGAAATTAAATCATAAAAAATTGCAATTTTCTAAATATTGTTACATGCTAGAAAATTAAATAAGCAATTTAAATAACAAAACATTAAATAAATAAATTACAAAATAAATATTAGGGATCATTTGATGTCTTGGACGAGGGTCTGCTGATGATGCCGATGCTGATATAAGGATTGCGAATAATGATCACAATCCTCTGTGAGGACTGACTTAGAAATCGAGCACTACGACCGTGATCCCAGCCCTCACAAAAACTCAAAAATAAGGCATTTTGTGAGGACTGCGACCATGGTCGCAGTTGTCTAGGACTGCGATCATGGTCACAGTTCTCACAAAGACTCATATATAGGACATTTTTGTGAAAACTGCGATCATGATTGCAGTCCTAATAAAGAAGACTGTGATCATGATCACAATCCTATAAAGACTCGAAAATATGACATTTTTGTAAGGACTACTAACATAGTCGCAATTATCATAAATAGTGTATTTTGTGAGGAGTGCGATCATGATTGCAGTGCTCAGAAATAAGGCTGCAATCATTTCGTGAGGACTGCGATCATAGTCGCAGGCATCAGAAATCAGGCATTTTTGTGAGGATTGTGATCATAGTAGCAATTCTCTATACAACAATAATTTTGTGAGGACTGTGATCATAGTCGCAGTCCTCATGAATAGAGCATTTTCGAAGTGGTCCTTTTTTTGAAATGATTACTTAGGGGCATTTCATCTTTCGCCGCTGATGAGCGCTTCAGCGCTTGATATGTGGGCATACATCTTTGATTTAAAAAAGGTGGCGGCTGAAGTGAATAAAATTATGCGAGTGAATTTTTTCCTAATTACAATTTGGCTTAGGTAGCTGAAACGAAATCCCCCCTTAGTTATATACTTAAGTAAATATAAGGGATACAGAGAATAATTATCTTTGTACTACAGATTCCATAATGCAAAATAGATTAGGATCTTAAAATAATAATGAGATAAATACAAATTAAAGAAAACCTTGAAAAGCACTATATCATCTCCTTTTGTTATCATTATTCTACAATAAGAGGGAAAGATAATGAAAATAAGCCCGATAGAAAATCTACAAATGGAAAGCCAAAGACATAAATATAGAAATCCTATAAACCTAATGAATCAATTTCATCTGTGTAAATTTTTTTAAATCATGACTAAGAGACATGGATATAGAGCTGTATAAGGAATGATTTTTTTTAGCATACCTAAATTTCTAAACATGATTGCTCTCTTATAATAATCATAATCAAAATGGTAAAAGAGATAACAGTTGAATTACTCAGCATAAGAAAGTTTGGAGTTTCTTTTCTCACCCAAAAGTTCTTACACTGATGCTATTTCCGGTTCAACCGCCGTCATCGGAGCAAAACGATGCTTGTTCCATCTCACCATTTCACCTGCAAAATCAATTATAGAGAAAGATGCAGAGAATTGAGAATAGATGGAGAAAGATTTAGTTCTAATTGGAGAATTAGGACACCAAATCCTTTTACAGAGCTTGAAGATGAGCTTTAGACAAAGTTTGGATCAAAATATATTTTCTAAAAAAAGAAATGAGCAGCTCTGATCTCGTTATAGCTTTGATTCAAGAAGAAGCGGTTAAAACCGTTATGTTCGGGTTTCAGTCTCTACAGATAATTGTAACCTTTAACCCACAACCCGCACCCGCCTTCTTAATTGTTGATCTCACAGCTTCAATTCAAATGGAATCAGATCTACAGTTCAAAATGAATCCCTACTGATACTCTGATACTCCAAGTTCCCATCTTCTGTCACATTTGCTTCTCTCCAACGCCGGCGTCGAGAACTTCTTGTCACTTTTATGGCCGGCCAGTGTAGGACATCATCAATGCTTACCCCCTGTAGCGCCCCGATCCAACGGGTACGGAGACGTTACTGCGACGTATATACACAGGTTAGAAATACCCTTACATATATACACTAAGCATCAGTACAGGTAAGAATCAGAGTATGAAAGCACAGTGGTAAGGATCTAGAGTTGTCAGAAAGCAACCCAGCGAGTACGTAAGCTAAAACCAGTTGACGTACTCAGGCAGTCACACGTGTACATGATCAAGTGATGTGGTTCAAGCATACAGGTACAAGCAGTGTAAATGAAAATCAGAGAATCGATATGAAAACTCAGAAATAAGCAAGTCAAGTGATTTAACATAATAGCATATGTATCATGTGTAAGTGATGAGCAGGATAATGTATTGTGTCACAAGTCTCAAAGTATAGTTCAAGTATGACACTAGTCAGATGTCAGTAGCATGTTATTATTATATTATTAAGACTCATCCAATTTATATGTTTCGATATATGTCCCATACCATATACCTCCGCATACAAGTCGAGCGAGGTTGATTATTGAAAACTGATGGGGATCGACGAACCATATTTAAAATAGGTCCCGTGCATGCCCGGGACAACGGTCCAGGAGTATCCGGTACTGAGCCGGAACGTATCGCTAGGTACCGGGACTTACTATATGCCTGTAGGACTTAGTATACACCCGAACAGGAATAGGGTGTCACCGCTCCCACAGGAATAGGCCCAGGGGCTTATGGCACACCGACAGGCAGGGGAGTAGGGGTGTCAGTACATCCCACGGAAACATCTGGTCGCCTCGAGGTCGAATCCCAGGAATTAGTTGTACAACATTTGTATAATCACCATAAATACAGAAGCTATATCGGTACCCATCAGTTTCCCCTGTCCTGGTGTAAGTTATTTAATTATTAGAGATTGTCCAGTGATAATGTCCACAAGGTGTCCACAGTAATTATATGCCTGTAGGACTTAGTATACACCCGAACAGGAATAGGGTGTCACCGCTCCCACAGGAATAGGCCCAGGGGCTTATGGCACACCGACAGGCAGGGGAGTAGGGGTGTCAGTACATCCCACGGAAACATCTGGTCGCCTCGAGGTCGAATCCCAGGAATTAGTTATACAACATTTGTATGATCACCATAAATACAGAAGCTATATCGGTACCCATCAGTTTCCCCTGTCCTGGTGTAAGTTATTTAATTATTAGAGATTGTCCAGTGATAATGTCCACAAGGTGTCCACAGTAATCCAATATCCATGATTATCCAATTGCGGGGATTAATAGGAGTATAATATCAGGAGTCTCCCTATTTTAGGGGTTCAAGTATACAGGGGTGCAGGAGTACCAGATGGTAGCAGTAAAATTATCAAGTCAAGTCCCGTAAAAGTGGTAATCATGATAGACATTACAATACGGGTGTCAGGTGAAATAGTATCCAGTCAGGTGTCACAACATCAAGTCAAATATGTCAGTACCAAGTGAGAGCATATGTCAAGTATCAAGTGATAGCATGTCAATTGTCAGGTGTCACATACTAACTGTCAGGGATCAAGTGTTAAGTGATAACATGTCAAGTACCAGTGTTAGATATCAAGTGTTAGGGATCAGGTGTCAAGTATAAACATATCAGCGTTAGGTAATGAACATGTCAGTATCAGGTGAGTTGAATACAGAGTTACAATATCATTTATCAGGTAATCATCCGGTCATGTAACATAGTACAGGAGAACATTATAGTTAAATATTTTAAACTCTTCACAATTATATCCATAATAATAATAATTAATCTATTATTTAGCTATGCGAAGCCGAGCGAAGCGGGAGCGTATCTAGGCATATCCAATGTAAATATAGTATCAGTTCAATGAATTATAATAACGGCCAACAAGTATTCATATAATATGTTAATTTTAGAAAATCATTCGCATATCATATATCAACTCGCATAACGATGTATCATTTATTAAAAATCAGAATAGCGTTCCCAGAAAAGGTACTCGCTTAAATTTATATCAAGCCTTAGAATAAAATTAGTAGGCATGAAGCAACACAAAGACAGTACCCTAAAATTTTCGAAAAATCGCCTAAAATCCCAGAACACCATAAACAAGTACATGCCACCAATCCATATATTAAAATATATATTAATTAATATTAATTTATTGAGAGAGAATGAGAGAGGAGAGAGATGGCTAGAGAGAGTTGTAGGAAAGGGAGAGGGAAGGGAGTGCTGGAAATGAAGGGGTAAAAATGGGATAAATGAAAAGGTAAATAGGGAAAGTAAGAAACAACTCGCATAACGATGTATCATGTATTAAAAACCAGAATAGCGTTCCCTGAAAAGGTACTCGCTTAAATTTATATCAAGCATTAGAATAGAATTAGCAGGGCATGAAGCAACACAAAGAAAGTACTCGCCTAAAATTTTAAAAAACCACCTAAAATCCCAGAACACCATAAACAAGTACATGTGATGTGAAACAATGACCCTATGGTATGGTATATCGTGATAGATCTGAATTTTGCAACGTTTCACCAAAATATGATCTTGGGTAGGAAATTTCTTTAAACTAGTAACGCGACACGATGGATTTTAACAACTCATTTGCATGCGTAGGTTTAGATAATCAAGTCCCAAAGAAATCAGATACAATAATCAGTTAATTTGTTCAGTCCCGTTCTCAATGTCAAGATTAATAAGTGACAAGAATTAATCAGAATCACACACACTCGCATTTATAGTGGACAACAAGAAATCTGATAATAATTTAGATAACAAATTTATGGTGTAGTCCAACTAACAATCTGAATGTTAAAAAAATGAAAAATTACTTACCGAGTAGCTTTGTTCTCGGGTGCCCGATGTTGTCGTTATTGTTCCCTTACTTTGCTCTCTCTGTTCTGATTTTTTTTTTATTGAACTCTGAAGTCGTGGTTTCACTGTTGCAGGGATGTAGGCTCTGCACACGCGGACGAGAGCAACCGGACGAGAAACAAGAAGAGGAAGATGACAAGGAGAATGATGGATGCTTGGCAGGATTGGGCGCACGGTGGTGCTGTTGACGAGGAGGAGTAGGAGTTGGCGCTGATTCGCTGGAGGCGTACGGCAGGGGAGGAGGGCGCTAGTCGAGGAGCAGCCGGAGGAGAGGAAGAAGGCAGCAGGGCTGCTGTTGCTGTCGTCGCTCGCTGAGGACAGAGGGAAACGGGGAGAGGATCTGCTTGCAGTCAATCAACGCTGGGCGACAGGAGGAGCTTGCTGTCGTCGCTCGCTGAGTGAGTTTGTTGTTGACAGAAGGAGGGATCTGTTGGAGCCTATTGGCGCAGCCAGAGATGGCTGTTGAATGGCAACGGACCCCGGTTGTTGGCGCGCACAGGGAAGAAGAAAAGGAATTTCATATTGTGAGTGGGAGAACAAGGTGGAGGCGGCAGCATGTGCTTTGTAAAATCTTTTTTTTTCTTTGACCTGCAGTTTGAATGAGAGAGCAACTGAGGGAAGCGGTGGGTTTTGTTGGGTTAAGATAAGGATTTGAGGGGATTTGAAAGAGGGGATAAGGCTTGGAGGGGATAGTTTGGATATTGGTTTCACACTCAAGATCCGGGAGAATCCGGTTTCACACTCGAACTCACAAGAGATAAGATATTTTCAATTCGAAAACAACTTAAACTTCACTAAAATCTTCATTAAACAATCTTCGTTAAACTTTTATTGGAATCATGTCTTAATATAGGCTTACAGAATTGAGGACTTTCTCCACGTAGTCGATGTGGGACTAAAGGAGAAATACAAAGTTAAAACAAAGAAAATAACGACTCAAATAAATAAAAAATACAGACTCCAATCGACTGAAACAACTCAAACAGTGAAGCTCTTTGGATGTCCGCATCATTCTCCCCAGGTGGGAGAAAACTCGACTCCGTCGAGTTTGGTGTAGAAAGCTCCCGTAACGCTTCAACACAACTGGGTCTACCTGCTCTGTTACTCACCACTCAATAGGTAATATTTATTTCAAACAATCAGATATTATTAGAATACACCAGATAATTTAATCATCTAAAATTTTATCACATTTCACTGCTGTGTTGGAATGAATATCTGGGAGTGGACTCAATGTGGGGACTCTCAAAAAAATGGCTCAGGGAAGGCTTACAACCAGTAGGTTGTTAGGGTTAAAATCAAATACATGTAATCCACTGAATACCCAACATTGAAAATAGGACTAATTTCAAAATCTTTAAAAGATATAACATGAATATTGTAATTTGAATTCTACAAGATTTCAAAAAATTCAACACTACAGCATGCAAATCATTAACAGTTCCCGGGGGAAACCGTTTCGGACGAATCCGAACCATCTTAAGCGTCAACACTAAAAGTTTTAAATAACTTCCTGATACAAGTTCATAATTTACAGTTAGCGTTGCATTGTTCAAATATATCACTGATTTTCCATGTGTAGATCGTGCACGTGTATGAAAATGTGATGCAGACTTAGATATGCAGACTCAGAATACTCTAGAATGAACGGTAGCAGGGATCTCATTTTAGTGCCTACATATGCAAAAGAGTAACTTGACTCCCCATTGGATGGAAAATTTTTAGGCACTTGGTTCAGCGGGTCAACAATACTCACGACCTCTATCAAAAGGGATGATTAGGCGTACCAGCATAAATGTATGTGGTAGTTTACCTATTACTTTGTTAATGATGACAAGAGATATTTTAACAGGTAAAGTCTGAGTGAAAATACCCTTTGGTTTAATTGTAAGGGAGAAAAAGTTGATAATCTGCAGAGTGTGAGGTTCTCCCATAACGATATCCCTTAAGTTTTCGACTGCAGATCGACCATAGATGGAAATATCTCTGATCTGACCAACATCTTTTGTCACTATATGGTTCCAAATTTGTCCTCATAAAAGTGGATGTTTATTGGGACAAGGCACGATTGGTTGACCTCTAGTGACAACTCATCAACTTGCCCTTTAAGTTCGATTTGCTTGATAGGATCCAACCTAGAGTGTGGCAAGTCGGGAAGATTGGCTCCTGTGAATAACTCAATGGCGTGTTGGATATCACGCGTCAATAATAGCTTATCCGGGAGGTTTTCAGAAAAGACAACGATAGATTCCTTGACGATAAGGTTGACTTTGGGGAGATTTAGAGCACTGTCTTTAGGAGAGACATCAGTAAACTCCGTAATGTCTAGAACAACTTCAAGAGGACCCGAAGTATTGGACTCCACAAGGTTTTCACTCGTAAATCTTTTTGTCAAGGTCTGAGTCTTTTGATTCTTTCACATGACAAATAGGTTCTTCAGATAGGACATCAACAAGCTCCGTGATCATAGGGGTAAGTGTCGGCAATAGAGGAGGAAGATGTTGACGACCATAGCAGACAATGACAGTAGGAGTCGATAATAGTGGAAGCGGAGAAGGTGGTGTCGATAGTAAAGGAGGAAGGAGCTCTGAATTTGTTACAGGTGGCTCCCTAACTTGATGGACTTTGACTGGAGTTGGGCAGTTGGCAGCAACATGCCCATAGCCTTGACACTTGTAACACTTAATCGTGGGACTAAACTTGGAGTAGTCTCTGTCGCTAGACTCTTTTATCACGGAAGTAGTGTTATCAGACTTCTTCTCGACTTTAGTGATGATCCTATCTAGGGTTTGATTAGAGGACTCCGTGATTTGGATCAGGTTATCAAGTTGAGCACTTATGGCGGCAAGTGCCGTGGCAAGCTGGGAATTCATAGGGGTAGGATGAGAGTTACTAGATGCAATTTTTTTTAAATTTTTTTTAAAATTATTTTATGCAAAGAAAAATATGAAATTCCTAACAACCGTATGATGTAGAAGTTTTCCTATCTAAACCATGCTCTGATACCAAACTGATGTGAAACAATGACCCTATGGTATGGTATATCGTGATAGATCTGAATTTTGTAACGTTTCACCAAAATATGATCTTGGGTAGGAAATTTCTTTAAACTAGTAACGCGACACGATGGATTTTAACAACTCATTTACATGCGTAGGTTTAGATAATCAAGTCTCGAAGAAATCAGATACAATAATCAGTTAATTTGTTCAGTCCCGTTCTCAATGTCAAGATTAATAAGTGACAAGAATTAATCAGAATCACACACACTCGCATTTATAGTGGACAATAGGAAATCTGATAATAATTTAGATAACAAATTTATGGTGTAGTCCAACTAACAATCTGAATGTTAAAAAAATGAAAAATTACTTACCGAGTAGCTTTGTTCTCGGGTGCCCGATGTTGTCGTTATTGTTCCCTTACTTTGCTCTCTCTGTTCTGATTTTTTTTTATTGAACTCTGAAGTCGTGGTTTCACTGTTGCAGGGATGTAGGCTCTGCACACGAGGACGAGAGCAACCGGACGAGAAACAAGAAGAGGAAGATGACAAGGAGAATGAATGATGGATGCTTGGCAGGATTGGGCGCACGGTGGTGCTGTTGACGAGGAGGAGTAGGAGTTGGCGCTGATTCGCTGGAGGCGTACGGCAGGGGAGGAGGGCGCTAGTCGAGGAGCAGCCGGAGGAGAGGAAGAAGGCAGCAGGGCTGCTGTTGCTGTCGTCGCTCGCTGAGGACAGAGGGAAACGGGGAGAGGATCTGCTTGCAGTCAATCAACGCTGGGCGACAGGAGAAGCTTGCTGTCGTCGCTCGCTGAGTGGGTTTGTTGTTGACAGAAGGAGGGATCTGTTGGAGCCTATTGGCGCAGCCAGAGATGGCTGTTGAATGGCAACGGACCCCGGTTGTTGGCACGCACAGGAAGAAGAAAAGGAATTTCATATTGTGAGTGGGAGAACAAGGTGGAGGCGGCAGCATGTGCTTTGTAAAATCTTTTTTTTTCCTTTGACCTGCAGTTTGAATGAGAGAGCAACTGAGGGAAGCGGTGGGTTTTGTTGGGTTAAGATAAGGATTTGAGGGGATTTGAAAGAGGGGATAAGGCTTGGAGGGGATAGTTTGGATATTGGTTTCACACTCAAGATCCGGGAGAATCCGGTTTCATACTCGAACTCACAAGAGATAAGATATTTTCAATTCGAAAACAACTTAAACTTCACTAAAATCTTCATTAAACAATCTTCATTAAACTTTTATTGGAATCATGCCTTAATATAGGCTTACAGAATTGAGGACTTTCTCCACGTAGTCGATGTGGGACTAAAAGGAGAAATACAAAGTTAAAACAAAGAAAATAACGACTCAAATAAATAAAAAATACAGACTCCAATCGACTGAAACAACTCAAACAGTGAAGCTCTTTGGATGTCCGCATCAACATGCCACCTGTAACACCCTGATCTCCAGTGTACGTATCATCGTATCTGTACGCGATACGACGTACAAATTTGATTTGACCTCCGTAGTAGTCCGATTGAGCTGATTTCAGTTTCAAAAATTATTTTCTAATATTTTAAATTTTTCAGGATTTTCTGGAATTTCTCTGGATTATTTTGAAAAATCTCCGTAGTCGGTGTCGACCGATACCGATTACCGGCCTTCCGATTTTTATCTCCCAAACGGAGTTAGATTTTGAGAATCCGCTTTCACCGTGTGTCTTAGAATCGTGTTCTCTACGTTGGAATATTTTCGGGGATTTTTCTGAATTTATTGAAAATCCGGCCAAACCGGTGTCGCCCGTATCGGCTAGACACTCCGGGATTTTTACTTTGCAAACCGGATTGAATTTCTGGAAACCGTCTTCATATTACGTCTCAGGATATTATTTTCTATTTTCTGTAATTTTTGGGTACCGTTCGGAGATCGTCGAATAGTGAGCCAATAATTATAATAATAAAATATTAATTTTTATTTAACCTTTTCCTTCTTTTCTTCTCCTTTCTTCTTCTCCCTTCCAGCGAGTTTCCTTTCCACCGCCTCACTGTTACCCACCGCCTCTCTTTTTTTTTAAATCCTCCCTCCTCTCTCTCTCCCCTCTATTCTCTCTCTTCTCTCCAAGCTCTCTCTCTCTCTCTTTCTCTACTCTCTCTCTCTCTCTTCATCTCCTTTAGCTCTCTCTCTCTCTCTCTCCATATCTCCCACTCTCTCTCTCTTTATGCGGACCACCACCGGGGGAGGCCGGCGGCACGCCGGAGACCTGCCAGGCCGGGCGGCGTCGGAGACCGGCCAGGCCACCAGGTCGGCGGCGCAACTGGTGGGGGGGGGCGCCCGCCCCCATCTCTCTCTCTCTGTTTCTCTGCAGACCCCGGCGGCGCCGGGGTGGCGCCGGAGCGGCGCCGGGGTGGCACCGGCGCCGGCGGGGCGGGGCGCGCGGGCGGCGGCCGCGCGCGGGGCAGCGGCCGCGTTGGGGCGGCGGCAGCAGCCTCATGGCTGCTGCTGTTGCCTATTTGGGTGAAAACCCAAATGGGTTTGGGTTTAATTCTAAACCCGACCCGTTTACACCCCAAACCCGACCCGTTAAGGTAAAATTACATTTTAGCCCCTGTAAATTTTTAAATTACTTTTAGGCCCCTGCAAAAGTACATTTAGCCCCCTGAATAATTTCTGTTATTGCGTAACTAACCTTTTATTTCGGTTTTGGTGTTCGAGCGATATCAGGAGCATTCGGACTCCGATTCAGGCGATTCTGGATCCGTTGCGATCGTGGGAACGAGAGCTACAGTCCTGTAGCCAGTGTGTGAGTGTTTTTCTTTTATAAATTATATTTTATCATGTTTATTGACATTGTTTGATATATCGTGATAATGGATAAAAGACAGTAATAATGAATTATTAACTGGTACTTGTTGGACACCCATTCTAATCAGTGATTCCTGTAATATTGTTAGGTATTTCCTGATGTAATATAATATAGGGAGACAATTGTAGTAACAAGAAACCTGACATAGACAACTCAGACACGGTCATCATACCTGTACAGCCACGGACACACAGGCCACTGTATTACCATCTTCATGAACCCTATTATGTCATGTATTGGATCCCAGTTAGAGAACGATAGTCATATGTATACTGATCCACGATACTCAGTGACACTACACTATTACTAGACATGCATGCTAGACACCTTCACACACCAGTATCCACATTACACGAATACTGTAGGTCAATACACTGACCATTGTTATAACATGTATTAGTACTACCCAGATATAGTACACGGATTATAGCTACACATGGATGTCCCACTGGTACATGGATAGACTAATGCATGGACTACCGCATTTCATATCATGTCATGTTTACATATCCCTGTCACACGTGCAAGTTATGTTTACATATCACTGTTACACTTACATGTCATGTTTACATATCACTGTTACACATGCATGTCATGTTTCCCTGTGACTTACGCTTATATAGTTTCTCTATATTATTGTCATATGGATCACTATTCCGATTACCTGTATTATTGTTCCATGTTATCAGATACATGTTATATGCTTGGTTCCCGTTACTGATATTGTTAATCCCGTTACTAAATACATGTTCCCGTTACTGATATGGATGTTCCCGATACTGGACATGAGAACTGTTGATATGCGATATGTGGGGATCCCACATCTATTATTCCCGTTTCCCGGTATATTGTTCATGTTATCTTGACCATGTTATATTGTTCCTGATTCTCGTGATATTGTTCTATGCTATCAACAGAGCTCTGGTCCAGTTATCATGTTACCCATATCATGTATTGTATTGGTTCTTGTTACATTGTATACTTGACATATCATATCATAAAGAGAACTTGGGTATGGGGGAGACTTGACGGTTGACTAGATCATATCGGGTGGATGTTTGGATCCATTGTTTGTCCCACTGCAGGGGACGGGGTAGTGCTGGCTACCGTCTGTTATTACTCATGAGCTCCCGTTTCCCGTTATTGTGATTAGCTCATGGAGTTCTCGTACATGTTACAGCCTTAGCGGGCTGGCCCTGGTCTCAGCAGCCAGGGGTCTGTTTAAGGCCGTTGTCCCGGGTATGCACGGGATACACCCACCCGATAAGAACTCCTCGACCATGAGTTTCCAATTAACATAATAAAATCAGTATACATAATAGTGACGTCGGGAACACTTGTTATTTGGTTACTCTCTCTTTTGGATAATGGTACCCGTAGGCCATGTCCGGATGGGTTCGACTGGAGTGCGGGCTCCAGTATGAACTGCCAGTGGTATGGGACACTGGAAGAGAGTAATTAAAATACCAGGTGGTACTGATTGCTACTATTGTATAAATAACATGACTTGCCTGATACATGCTTACGACTTGTTATTGTTCTTTGCCTGATACATGTTTAGTTGTACTTGTTATTACACCTGATCATTTATCCGATATCATGTTACATGTCTATTTGTTACTTTACCCGAGACATGTTACACTTTATGTAGTAGCATACTATTCATGCATATGTGCATATATTCTATTGTCTGTATACCTTACATACATCATTCACCACACCGTATACTGGTTAGGTAGCATATGCACATCTGCATGTTCACTGTTATTACATCACCACTAGCATGTACACTCGTCACCACTAGATAGCATTATATATTGTATAAACTGGGTACGACTAGAGACATGACCCGATGATAACCGGTTAGGTAGTGATGGTATTAAAAGATGACCTGTTTATATATTTCTACTGTTTACATGTTTATAGGTCGACTGCTTATTATATCCTTATTATATGGTATCACTAGTCCCACATTAGATATTATATATTAGTATCGTGCTTGTATTACTATTATATATATATTACTGCCTCCTTCATTTTACCACTCACTAGGTCGCTTTCTGACGACCCTGGGTTTACGTGTCCAGATTGGAGATCCGCGTACCGAGAGTGCCTTGGAGTCACATAGGAGATTCCTCATCTGGCCTATTCATAGGTACCTTAGTCATTTATTTCTGTTATCTTATTTGTCCCCATTTTTCATATCTATTATGATCGCTGACCTCTTTCTGCAGGTATTCTTGTACTTATTTCATGCTGGACCTCATATCTATATGGAGGTATTGTACTGTACTGAGGCTTAACGTACGCGTGAGCGTGTTTTCACCTCGCGTATGTACGTCGCCATAACGTCTCCGTATCCTTGGGATCGGGGCGTTACACCACCAATCCATATATTAAGATGTATATTAATTAATATTAATTTATTGAGAGAGAATGAGAGAGGAGAGAGAGAAGAGAAAGAAAAGAATGAAAGAGAGAGATGGCTAGAGAGAGCTGTAGGAAAGAGAGAGAGGGGAACGGATTGCTGGAAATGAAGGGGTAAATATGGGATAAATGAAAGGGTAAATAGGAAAAGTAAGAAAGAGGGGTAAAAAAGGAAAGAAGGAAAAGAAAGGAAGAAAAAAAGAAAGAAAGAAAGAAAAGAAAGAAAGAAGAAAGAAGAGAAGGGGAAGGCGGCTCTAACCGCCGCCGGCGGGGGGCGACGCGCGGCCTGAGGGGGAGGAAGGGAAGTGGGGGTTTGGTTGTTGTGTGGTAGTGTTGTTATTATTGTTGTTGTTAATGGTGAAGATGGTGGTGGTTGTTATTGGTGGTGGTGTTGGTTGAAGATGGGGGAGGAGGAGATGGTGGTGGGGTGGTGGAAGTGGAGAAATTGAGAAATTTGAAGGTGAATTTTGGAGAAGAAGAGGAAAGTGGAGTGATGAGTTTTTAGGGAAATTAGAGAAGAAGTGGGAATTGGAGAGGAGGGAAGTGGAAAGGAGGAGAGGGGAACTTGGGAGAGGGGCGGCAGCGCTGGAGGAGGCGACAGTCAAGAGGAGGAAGGAGGAGTTAGTGGGAGAGAGAGGGAGATGGAGAGAATGGGGAGAAAAGAAAGAAAGAAAGAAAAAATAAAGAGAGGGAGAGGGAGAGGGAGAGGGAGAGGGAGAGGGAAGGGATGGTGTACGGTAGAAATGGGGTGAGTGGGTGGTTGTCGGCAGGGCATGGGGAAGGACGAGAGCAGCCGGAGAAGAAATAAAGGGAAAAGAAAAAGAAAAAGAAAAGAAGAAAATATTATTTAATGCAGGTAAAAATTGACTGTTTCAGAAATGCTCCAAAAAATTCTCAAAATAGAAAATATTATTTTAAGATACTTGGTGAAATTGGATTTGAGAAATTTAATCTGATTTTCAAATTAAAAAATACTGAAATCTTCCGGCAATACTGGTCGACACCAAATCCGGTCGAAATTCGATAAATTCAGAAAAATCTCAAAAAAGTATATAGATAGAAAATGAGATTCTAAGAAATAATGTGAAAGTCATTTCTAGAAATTCAACTCTATTTGAAAATTAAAAATCTGGGAACCGGTCAGCGACACCGATCGACACCGGTTTTGAAGATTTTGCAAATTAATTCTGAAAAATTTCAACAAATCATAAAAAATTTAAATATTAGAAAATAATATTTGAAACTGAAACTGATCAAATCTGAGTATTGAAAAGACCAAATCGAGCAATATACTAGGATCAGATCCCGGTTCAGATTAAGACTGACTCCGAGTCTACGAACCCGGATCCAATACAAAACAATAGCACAAATAATTATAAAACAAAAACAAATACATAACTTAATCCAAAAATATGATCGAAAAATCAGAATATGTATCTATGTATTCCGGGAATGGGGTGTTACATTCCATCCACCTTACAAAAATTTCGTCCTCGAAACTTCAATAAGGGGAAGATGAACACAGAAATGATAGGAACGAGGATTATACCAATCAAGATATGAATAACTGAGGGTAATTCTCACAAATCGACTGCACGATAAACTCGGGACTTAGACATTTCTGCACTTCCTGCCGTATATATCCTCTGACGGTGCCATAATAATACTGATATGATATCTGCTGATAAAAAATACTGCCAAAACTTCAGAAAATTGTCATTCTGAATAATATAAAGTGGATTGACTTGGTGAGATAATTGATAATAATTCTTTCTGATTGCGAAGTAAAGCTGATGAACCCTATAAAAAATCCATAGAAATCCATAGAGGTGAAATCCATAATATAAAATTTCTGTGTAACATAAAACTATTCTTGACGAAGAGTCTGTAGTAGAATTACTGATGTGCATGCATACTAATTCTCCGAGAATAGGCCGGAATACCAGAAATAAAGAAAAACTTGATAATACTGAGCATACATAAAGAAGACCGATAATTAAGGATCTTTGAATACCGGGCGTTGTTAACTCTGAAAGACATAATCAAGAATATAGAATAACCATGGAGAATTCTGAATACTGACTTCTGAATGATAACACGACAGTAGATGAAACATTAAAGAATATTCAAACCCTGCAAGGTTGGCCGAATGGATCGTTCATAAGGTTATGATGATAGCTCAGATACAGCGAGAAAACCTATTTCATCGGATCCATGAAAACATGCTAGGCGGGAAAAATCTGAGGAATGTGCTAGAGTGCTAAGCACTGAAGGGAATAGCCACGGGCGAAGCCAAGCTTAGGTGAGACCATCGCGTAACACAGCTCAGACGTTAAGCATTAGGGTGCAACGAAGCTAACACTTTGTGAGACTCGCACTTGGCGGAGCTCACGCGGCGAAGCCAATGCGTAACATAGCGCTAAATGCTAAGTACTAGGGTGCATCGAAGCCCGCACCTGATTAGGTCCACGGGTGACTAGAACACGACTCTCGCTTGGTGAGGCTAGCGGGGACCGTAGTCCACCGAATCTATAAAGACTGCCAGGAGTTGGTGGCTCTGAGAACACGATTGAGAAATCACAATAACCGAAATGAGTCTCGAATGCTGTCTCTTGAATAATAACCTGACTGCAGATCAGTTTTGAGAAGACCCGAGTTTCATGAACTTCGTAGAAGAAATCATGATCTTTACTGGAATAATAAAAATAGAATATACCATAACTCTGTCTGGCAGAAGTCATGAATTTGGAACACTGATTCATACCGACGCTCCTCATGTAATGATACAGTCTCTGATTATATAAGTGATAACCACTCCACTCCCTGTACTGATTCCTTGTGATGCGTCTATACATGCAAGAATAGAATGTGAGGCCAAAGAACTATCCAATATAAGATAATGTGATGTACTAGAGTCAAAGAATGTTAGAACAGAATGAGAGCGAACTACATCTGTCTTACCGCTACCCTACCAGTCTATTCATATCTTAAGTTGGTATAAGAACGACAGGAACTGAAAATGGAAAAGGATGGAAGAGATTCAAGAATCAAGGGAAGGACGATCAAGAGGGAATAGATAACTTTGTACTTGTAGTTGGATTGTATAACCATGACTCATGCATTCCAGTTGCAAGTTTCGTTACCATTAATTTACTGACTAGTTGTACTGAAGATGTGAGAGCCTAGGCTCTGATACCACCCTGTAGCGCCCCGATCCCACAGGTACGGAGACGTTACTGCGATGTATATACGCAGGTTGGAAAACCCTCACATATACACGCTAAGTATCAGTACAGACAAGAATCAGAATACGAAAGCACAGTGGTAACATACATTCCAGCAATAATAGCACAAGTACACAGTATCACAGAGCATGATACAATATCTCAAGAATATAAGATCACCAAGAAGTGCAAAAGCAGGATGTACAATATAAAAGACGGAAAAGTACTCACGAGTAGTAAGATAAGAATCTCGCGAGCTGATCAAGGGGAGGGTGGAAGAAAGAGGGTTCGGACAGGTAACCGCTAATTCACGCTTACGTGCGCACTCTGATCAGCTACAGCAAGGCCACCACGGTCTAAACTCTAGGATCTGAACATAAGGATCCAGGATTGTTAGAAAGTAACCCAGCGAGTACGTAAGCTAAAACCAATTGGCGTGCTCAGGCAGTCACACGTGTATATGATCAAGTGATGTGGTTCAAGCATACAGGTACAGGCAATAACCAGTAACATAAATGAAAATTTATATGAAAACTTAAACATAAGCAAGTTAAGTGATTCAATATAAGAGCACATGTATCATGTGTACGTGGTGAGCATGATAATGTATTGTGTCACATGTCTCACAAGTATAGTTCAAGTATGACACTAGTCAGATGTCAGTAGCATGTTATTATTATATTATAAAGACTCATCTAATTTGTATGTTTCGGTATATGTCCCATACCATATACCTCCGCATACAAGTCGAGCGAGATTGATTATTAAAAACTGATGGGGATCGACGAATCATGTTTAGAATGGGTCCCGTGCATGCCTAGGACAATGGTCCAGGAGTATCCGGTACTGAGTCAGAACGTATTGCTAGGTACCGGGACTTACTATATGCCCGTAGGACTTAGTATACACCCGAACAGGAATAGGGTGTCACCGCTCCCACAGGAATAGGCCCAGGAGCTTATGGCACACCCGGCAGGTAAGGGAATAGGGGTGTCAGTACATCCCACGGAAACACCTGGTAGCCTCTAGGTTGAATCCAGGAATTAGTTGTACATCATTTGTATGACCACCATAAATACAGAAGCTATATCGGTACCCATCAGTTTCTCCGTCTCGGTGTAAGTTGTTTAATTATTAGAGATTGTCCAGTGATAATGTCCACAAGGTGTTCACAGTAATCTAATATATATGATTATCCAATTACGGAGATTAACAAGAGTATAATATCAGGGGTTTCCCTATTTCAGGGGTTCAAGTATATAGGGGTGCAGGAGTACCAGATGGTAGCAGTAAAATTATCAAGTTAAGTCCCCGTAAAAGTGGTAATCATGATAGACATTGCAATACGGGTGTCAGGTGAAATAGTATCCAGTCAGGTGTCATAACATCAGGTCAAATGTGTCAGTACCAAGTGATAGCATATGTCAAGTATTAAGTGCTAGCATGTCAATTGTCAGGTGTCAGATATTAAGTATCAGGGATCAAGTGTTAAGTGATAACATGTCAAGTACCAATGTTAGATATCAAGTGTTAGGGATCAGGCGTCAAGTATAAACATATCAGCGTCAGGTAATTAACATGTCAGTATCAGGTGAGTTGAATACAGAGTTACAACATCATATATCAGGTAATCATCCGATCATATAACATGTTACAGGAGAACAATATAGTTAAACATTTCAAACTCTTCACAATCATATCCATAACAACAATAATTTAATCTATTAATTAGCTATGCGAAGTCGAG
This sequence comes from Agave tequilana, assembly GCA_038442645.1. Taxonomy (NCBI): domain Eukaryota; kingdom Viridiplantae; phylum Streptophyta; class Magnoliopsida; order Asparagales; family Asparagaceae; genus Agave; species Agave tequilana. The sequence continues at coordinate 78,181 of JAVJIF010008686.1, forward strand.
CGAAGCAGGAGCGTATCTAGGCATATCCAGTACAAATATAATACCAGTTCATTGAATTATAATAACGGTTAACAGGTGTTCATATAGCATGTTAATTTTAGAAAATCACTCGCATATCATATATCAACTCGCATAACGATATCATGTATTAAAATTCAGAATAGCGTTCCCAGAAAAGGTACTCGCTTAAATTTATATCAAGTCCTAGAATAGAATTAGCAAGACATGAAGCAATACAAAGAAAGTACTCGCCTAAAATCACCGGAATACCGACTAAAATCCCAGAACACCATAAATACGTACATGCCACCAATCCATATATTAAAATACATATTAATTGATATTAATTTATTAAGAGAGAATGAGAAAGGAGAGAGAGGAGAGAGAAAAGAATGAGAGAGAGATGGCTAGAGAGAGTTGTAGGAAAGAGAGAGAGGGGAGGGGAGTGCTAGAAATGAAGGGGTAAATATGGGATAAATGAAAGGATAAATAGGGAAAGTAAGAAAGATGGTAAAAAAGGAAAGAAGGAAAAGAAAGAAAGAAGAAAAGAAAGAAAGAAAGACAGGAAAGAAAGAAGAAAGAAGAGAAAGGGGGAAGGCGGCTGGTCGACGGCTCTGGCCACCACCGGCGGCCTGGGGGGCGGCGCGCGGCCGGAGGGGGAGGAAGGGAAGTGGGGGTTTGGTTGTTGTGTGGTGGTGTTGTTGTTATTGTTGTTGTTGTTGATGGTGAAGATGGTGGTGGTTGTTGGTGGTGGTGTTGGTTGAAGATAGTGATGTTGGGGAGTTGGGGGGGGAGGAGATAGTGGTAGGGTGGTGAAAGTGGAGAAATTGAGAAATTTGAAGGTGAATTTTGGAGAAGAAGAGGAAAGTGGAGTGATGGGCTTTTAGGGAAATTGGAGAAGAAGAAGTGAGAATTGAAGAGGAGGGAAGCGAAAAAGATGAGAGGGGAACTTAGGGGAGGGGAGGCAGCGGTGCTGGCAGCGCTGGTGGAGGCGGCGGTCAAGGGTAGGAAGGAGGAGTTGGTAGGAGAGAGAAGGAGATGGAGAGAATGGGAAGAAAAGAAAGAAAGAAAGGAAAAATAAAGAGAAGGAGAGGGAGAGGGAAGGGATGGTGTACGGTGGATGGGGGGAGTGGGTGGTTGTCAGCAGGGCGTGGGAAGGACAAGAGCAGCTGGAGAAGAAAGAAAGGAAAAAGAAAAAGAAAAAGAAAGAAGAAAATATTATTTAATGCGGGTAAAAATTGACTGTTTCAGAAATGCTCCAAAAAATTCTCAAAATAGAAAATATTATTTTAAGATACTTGGTGAAATCAGATTTGAGAAATTTAATATGATTTTTAAATTAAAAATCCTGGAATATTCCAGCAATACCTGTCGACACCAAAACCGGTCAAAATTCGATAAATTTAGAAAAATCTCAAAAAATAGTATATAGATAGAAAATGAGATTTTAAGAAGTAATGTGAAAACCGTTTCTAGAAATTCAACTCCGTTTGAAATCTAAAAATCCGAGAATCGGTCAGTGATACCGATCGACGCCGGTTTTGAAGATTTTTCAAATTAATTCTGAAAATTTTCAGAAAATTATGAAAATCTAAAATATTGAAAAATGATATTTGAAATGAAACCGATCAAATTTGAGATTTAAAAGACCAAATCGAGCAAGGTAGTAGGATCGGGTCTCCAGTTCAGACTAGGACTGACTCCGAGTCCACGAACCTGATCCAATACAAAATAATAGTACAAATAATCATCAAACAAAAATAAATACAAAACTAAATAAAAAAATATGATCAAAAAACCAGAATATGTATCTAAGTACGTATTCCGGGAACGGGTTGTTACACCCCCCGAAAAATGACCCTGCCTTAAGGTCAAAGGTAGGGAATTTACGAACCAACTCCCAGTGATTTTTCCAAGAAGCTTCGTCTTCGGGCAGGAATTTCCACTTCACTAACACCACTGCCACTGCTCTATTTCCCTTATTAACCATTCGACTCTCTAAAATCTTCCAAGGTTCAACTATTTGCTCAATTGTATCCGAAGGAACCTGATGCTGGATTTGAATGTGAATTCCCAATTTTTTCATCTGAGATACATGAAAACAGGATGAATTTTTGATTCACTGGGTAGTTCTAATTTATAAGCAACCTTTCCCACCTTCTGAATCACTTGATAAGGACCATAAAAGAGAGGAGATAGTTTATGTGGTCTTCTTCCTCCGACAGTAGTTTGTCTAAATGGCTGTAAGCGCAAGAAGACCCAGTCACCTACTGCAAAATCTCTTTCAGTTCTGTGTAAATCTGCATACTTCTATTGATTGCAATCTGGCAGTTTTGGGTATGTAAGTCATCAATGAAGGAGGGGCTCTACCAAATAAAGCTTTGTATGGTGTTGTGCTTGTTGACCTATGCCAAGTAGTATTGTATCAATATCGGGCCCAAGGCAACCACTTTACCCAGTCATGGAGTTTATGGGAACAAAAACATCTCAAATAGGTTTCAAGACATCTATTCACCACTTCACACTGCCCATAAGTTTGTGGGTGATAAGATGTACTAAAATGCAACTTAGATCCCTGAAGAGTCCAGAATTCCTGCCAAAATCCACTGAGAAACATACTATCTCTATCAGAAATAATCACCTTGGGCATCCCATACAACTTATATATGTAATGATCCAGCAACAATTTTTGCAGTATAGGGGTGAGATAGTGGAATAAAATGGACATATTTAGTTAATCTATCAACCACTACAAAAATAACTGATTACCCATACTCTTAGGTAGCCCTTGTGAGTTCTTCCCATACATGCTCTGGAATGGGCAGAGGTTGAAGTAACCCAGCTGGACTCAAATTCTCATACTTAAACCTTTGGCATACATCACAATTCTTTATATAGTGTCTTACACTAGCCTTGAGGCCTTTCCAGTACACAATTTTTTTTTAAGTCTTTGGAGAGTTCTCTCATATCCAGAATGCCCACCATTATGAGTGTCATGATGTTCAAAAATAATCCACTCCGTCAAAGGAGAAGTAGAATTAATTAATATCCTGCCCTTATAGTAAAACACTCCTACCTTCAATTGATATAGATTAACATTCAGCTTACCCTCCTCCCAATCCGCTTTCAGAATTTTGAAAAAATCCTCAGTTTCCACCATCTCCTTGACTTTACTGAGCCAATTAGATTCACTGCTACCATTGTTAATGATGTGGCAGATTCTTTCTGTAATATCCCTAATCTAAACTACTGTATTTTTATTTTTCTAAAGTATTTATTTTTATTTACTGATTATTTTATTTAATCAAGTTAATTTATTTTCCTTGTGATTATTATTGTTGAATATGCAAATTATTTTCAGATAGTAAATGGCAAATTATTCTTCCATTAATATTTATTGTTATTTCTATTAGTGTATTATTATTTCTATTGTTAGTGCTCAGTAATTATTATTAGTGTTTCTATTATTATTGTAATTAAGTATTGCTAGTGTTAATGGTATTGGTATTATTTATTATTATTTTGATATTAGTATTCATGTTGGTACTAATCATTGTTGTTGTGTTCTCTTTATTTAGCCTCTTATTCCTTTACCCATTATCTTGAGTTTACCCATTATCCATTATACCACCTATACCCACTTATTATTTGGATCCTATTACCCTCAACCCATTAGCCCAATAACACAAAGCCATTCCTAATCCAACCCGTTAACCCATACCCAAACTCAACCCCTTTATCCAATCTAATCCCAACAACCAAATCACAAATCCTAACTAACCCCCCTAAATCACAAATCCCAAATCCTAATCTCAACCACTTGATCTAAATCTCCACCAAATCCTGAACCTAAACTAATCCTATCTCTTGATCTAATTCTAAACCTAATCTTTTTCCCTAAACCAAAACCCAACTAATCTCCTCCTTCACCACCTGCAGCCGGCAACACACCACCAGCCCCCTGGATCCCCTCTCCTTGTCGCAGTTCTGCACCAGCGCCCAACCAGCCCCCTCTCCACTTCAGACCAGCGACCAGAGCAGAGCACAGCAGGTTTCCCTGGTCGGCCATCTCCCCTTGCAGCGCTTCATCGCCGGAACTCCGTCGGAGCACGCCGTTCATTAATGGCAGGCCGTCTTCCTCTCTCCCTTGCGCACAGGTCCAGCGGCTGGATTCCCTCTCCTGGCAACACCAGCAGTGCAGTAGCAGGTGCACAGGATCCCTATCGACAGACCACCTCCAGCAGATCTGCGCCTCCTCCCTTGCAGATCTGCGCAGCAGCCCGTGCACCCCCCTGGTTGCTGCTGTGGCACAGCAGAACGGCAGCAACAGCAGGCCGGCGACAGCCTGCAGCAACTCCAGCAACCAGCGTCCAGATTCGCAGCAACACGGCAGCAGAACAGCGTAGCAGATGTCCTCCCTCTTTGGCCGTGTGCAGTCCAGGCCGAGTTCCTCCTTGGTCGGATCCCTCCCTCCGACGTGAGACGTGCGCACGACAACGACCGACAGCCCGTCATCGGAGATCGCCCGGCATCCCCTTTGTGAGTGTTTCCTCTTCCTTCTATAATTCTATTTTGTGAGTGTTCTCCTTTCCTCTCTCTATTTTTTTAACAGTATGTACGTGTGTTTTCATTAATTACGATCATGGTTAATTATGTATGTTTGCATTAGTTGCAATCATGATTTATTTATGTGAGTGTATCCTCCTTCTTTCTATTCCTCATTTATTGTGTATTTGATTGAGATATAATTCCATATGTGTATAGACATAATGTAGAACCTATATGTTGTGGGAAATGTGTATGAGAGAAGCAGTGAGTCCATCTGATAGATTGGGAGTATGTGCAGAATCGAATCTGTATCAGGTTTCAATTAGATTAGTCGACTTATCCACTCTGTTAGTCGACTAATACCCTTATTAGTCGACTAACTATTTTATTGTAGTCGACTAGGCCCCCTTCCAGGAAGTTGTAATTTCTCTATTTGTTGACTGTAAGTCAGATTAGTCGACTTGCCCACTTGATTAGTCGACTAGTGACCCCCCTAGTCGACTTGCCCTCTTATTGTAGTCGACTAATAGAATTATCAGTCGACTTATATATGTTCTTAGTCGACTAGTAGTCTGACCTGGAAGCTGTGCAGCCTGTGTTGATCAATGCTTGTATGTTAGTCGACTAGTCCACTTATGTAGTCGACTTATTATCCTGTTAGTCGACTTAGTCAACTTTATTAGTCGACTAACCCTTCCTCTAGTTGACTACCTATTTTCCCTAGTCGACTAATATTGGTCTGACTGCTGTGTTTAGTTCCTTGTGGATTGTAAACTTTACCCATGAGTTATATATCGGCTATTGATGGATGGATATGATATCGAGGGATAGATATTGGATGGAATGACTTGACCTAATAGATCTTAGATGCATGTATCAGTTATGTTGCCGAGTGTTGGAATATTATGACTGATCTTAATAGAAGAGGGAATTGTGAAGACTTATGGTTTAGCGTAGATTGTTGGAGTGAGAGGACTAAGTACTGATTATGGATATATGTTGGAATGACAGTTATCGTACCAGATTACTTGATGTGTATTGATACTTGATTCTTGGATCAGTATATGGACTTAGTTGGAGTTTGGATTGATCTGGGACTTATGTGATTTACATTGAATAATGAGTAGTAATTAGATATGACTGTTTTAGTTAGAATGTAATTTAGATTGATCTTGAGTTAGAGGTTATCTAGAATTTATATTCTTTACATTGGAGCCTGATTTGTATTAAGATGAGATTGACGTAGTTGGTTTATAGTTGTGACCATTTGGGTTTTGTTTAGATGATATGTTGTTGATGTTGAGTACCAAGAGTAGATATTCTAGACCACAGATCTTTGAGGATGTTTCATCTGTAGTTATGATTATGGAGTATGTGGACTTGTTGATATTGAGGACATACCGTGTGCTTCATGTTTAGTTACTGATCAATTCAGTTAGAGAGATAGAGTTATTATGAGAGTGATTTCATTGATATTGGTGATTATATTACATGTTTGGATGACTGCTATTGATCGATCTGATTTATTGATGACTTAGAGGATGGATATATCGATGACTTTGAGGATATGAGTTGATTCATACATTACCCGGATTATTCTATTCATGGCAGTAGGTCATCTGGATATCTTGATTCACCTGAGAAACTTGACTGATTATATTTAGTATCTACCTGATAACCATCGTGTCCATGTTACTAAAATTACTGGGAAAATATTATTACACGGTAACAACACCTGCATGTTATACTTGTTATATTCCTGTTATACCAGTATCCTGTTCCTTGATATCATATATCCATGTTATACCGGTATCCTGATTACACATGTTGATATTGTTACCGTGACTACCACTGAGTTATCCCAGTGATTTAAGTAACATGCATATTAAATAATCTTGATAAACTAAAACATGTTAACAAACAACTTACACTGGGATTGGGGAGATTGATGGAGGAGACATCGTCCGTATTTTAGTGGACCTAGGATTTAGGTTGCGCAGCCGAAAGAGGGTTCCACTGCAGGGTTCCCGTGGGGTGACTGGCACCCCGTCATGTTTCCTGTTATGCATGTTATACATGTACCTGTTCCTATTTACATGTTCCTGACTACCTTGCGGTAGGTCCTGGTTCAGCGCCAGGAGTCTGGGCCGTGGTCCCGGGTATGCACGGGACCCACCTAAAGCATGGACAATGTCTCCAACCGATCAGTTTCAATAATTTAGGGCATCGATTGGCATGTGTGGTAGGCGTAGTATGGGATGCGTCTATTACATGTGACAATTGGTGTTCGCTGACATAATTAATAATAAACTGTTGATGCTTTGTGACTGACTGTAATCACCTAGTTGTATATTTATATATCACTATGTTAGACTCATGATTGTTATCAGGACCAGATTTATGACCAGACTTGGATACCAGCCTAGTGACATGTGATAGGTTGCATATTTTGACATCAGTTGCTTGTTTACCATTGTGACAGTTGTCTTCTATCTTTATTCATGTTGATTATCAGTTATACTACAGTTCTGTTATTTATCTTGTTATTTAGTCTCTTATATCTGCAGTTGTTCTTATTATTATTTATGCACATTGTTTCTTCTGCACGAGCTCTTTCCCCTTTTACACACACACTCACCATGGTCGCGTTCTGACGACCCTGGATTTGCACGTCCAGATATTGGACGAATGTTCTAATGTGCAGGGTTCGACGAGACGGTACGCCTTGCGAGGAGCTGGACTCTCTCTCTCTCTCTCTCTCTCTTTGATTCTGGTACTCTTGCATTTTCTTTTTCCTGCTATTATTTCTTGATTCTTGTATATCACATTTAGCCTGTCATTCTATTCCTTATTTCATTTCAGATCATGTGTAGTCTTATATGTATTATAGCAGTGATCGATGATTATTATAGTTCTGATTTATAGCTTGTTCAGGTTATTTTAGGCTTAGCGTGTATACGTGGGGTATTTTCCTCGCGTATATACGTCGCCGACTCGTGTCGCGTCTCTGCTTCCACGTATTTTGGGAAGCGGGGCGTGACACTTTCACAGAAATTAAAATGGAATCAATTTCCTCTCTCCTAGATAAACTATCAGCTGCCACATTCCCTTGCCCTTTTTGTACTCCACCACATATTTGTAATTGATTAGCTTAAGGAGCCAGCTGTGATGAGCTTTTGTATATAATCATAGTTCCAATAAATGTTTCAGAGGCTTATGATTTGTTCTAATAATCATAGTTCCAATAAATGTAGCAAGAAAAATAGCTAACATTTCTCTCTCATATGCAGATGTACACTTCTCAGGATTTTTTAATTCCTGGCTTATATAGGCAATGGGATGTGCTTTCTGCATTAAAACAGCTCCTATCCTTGTTGCTGAAGCATCACATTCTATGATAAAAGTTTCATTAAAATTTGAAAGTGCCAAATCTGGAGGTGAAGTCATTACCTGTTTTAAGGTTTCAAAATCCATTTGAGTACTTGGTGTCCACTGGGATGCATGTTTCTTAGTAAGGGCAGTCAAAGGAGCATCTAATGTACTATATCCTCTAATATATTTCCTATAATATCCAGGTAAACCCAAGAATCTCTTTAATGCTTTCAAAGTTTTTGGTACTGGCAACTCCACAATGGCTTGTATCTTTTTGAAATCAACAGTTACCCCCTTAGCAGAAACTACATGCCCCAATATTCTACTTCTTCAACTCCAATTCTGCATTTACTCCACCTAGCATATAACTGATTTCTTCTCAGAGTTTCAAAAACCATTCTAGTATGCTGAACATGGCTTTGTATCTCAGGGCTATATATCAAAATATCATCAAAGAATATCAACACAAACCTTCCCAAATAAGGCTTAAACATCTCATTCATGAGGGCCTGAAAGGTGGCAGGAGTATTTAAAAGACCAAATGGCATTACCAAAAACTCATAATGTCCCATATGAGTTTTAAAAGCAGTCTTATGTATATTCTTTTTTTTTTTCTTTCATTCTGATCTGATGATACCCACTTCTCAAATCTAACTTGGTGGCAAATTTACCTCCATTTAACTCATCAACTCATCAATGAGAGGTATAGGATATTTATCCTTGATAGTTCTTTGATTCAAGGATCTATAATCAACACACATTCTCCAAGTACCGTCCACTTTCTTTACCAATACTATGGGAGAAGCATAAGGACTTTTGCTATTTCTTAATATACCAGAACTTAACATTTCTTCTACCATTTTTTCAATAACATTTTTCTGTTCCCAAGGGTGTCTATACGGTCTTAAATTGACTTGTCCAGCACCTGGTACCAAAGGTATTTGATGATCATGAGTTCTTTCAGGAGGCAGTCTAATTATCTCTTTAAAGATATCCTTATATTCCTCACATAATGCCCTCATTGCAGGATGAACAAATTCTGGATTCTTTATAGGGTTATCTTGCTTACTACTCACACACACACACAATCCATCCTTTAGCTGATTGATAAACCGATTTGTCCATTGATTCAGCTTGTACCAATTCCATTTCACCAGTGGAGATGCCTTGGAATTTCCAAACCTTATCCTGTGATAACAATTTCACTTTCTGATCCTTATAGCTCAAGGTTACATCATCGAAATTCCTTAACCATTCTACTCCCAAGACCATTTGACAGCCCCCAATGGGCACATGGAAATCTGCCACTATGTCTTTCCTTGACACTTGATAAGTACAGATTTACAAAGTCCTTCACTCTGAAGTTTATCATCTCCTGCTACCCTCACATTGAAGGAAGGTTCAGTATTAACAACATACCAGCTCTTTGTACTACCTTGAGATCAATAAAATAATGTGTAGATCTCTATAAGTATACTCACTGGTTTTCTGTTAATCTGTCCCATTAGTCCAATGGTTTGTGTTGTCATACAGCCCTCCATAGCATGTAAGGAAATTTCGGCATTGACATCAGATCCTTTCTTCTTGGATTCAAAGATAATTTCCTCTTCCTCCTCCTCTTCATCAAGAAATTCTATTTCTATCACCATTAAACTCTTAACCTAGTATTTATGTCCAGGGGAAAATTTTTCATCACACCTGAAACACAACCCTCTTCTCCTATAATCTTCCACCTGAGTTGGTGTTAACCTTATCACTTGAGTTTTTTCATTTGACTTCACATCCTTTCCACTTCCTATTGATAGAATTTCCTTGCTATTTGAAAGGTTCTGCCTACTGCTAACTACAGGAGACTTAAAGAAAGAAGGTTTACCCCATTTTTTCTCAGATGCAGTAATAGCTTCTCTGGCACAGGCTAGTCTGTAAGCTGACACCATAGTAGACGGTTTGTCTAACTTAACCTCACCCCTCAAATCTTCTCTCAGTCCTGATAGAAAAATACTGATTAAATTCTTTTCAGTTTCTTCCACCAAGTGAGCTATCTTAGTGAAATCCTTATAGTATTCCTTTATGGTCGGTTCCATTTTGCTTCAGATTGGCCAATACAGGCATGGGATCATCAAGTTCATCAGGACCAAATTGATTCTTGATCTCATCATAAAACTCCGGCCAAGTTACATCACCCATTTTCTGTTTTCCCAACCACTTCCACAGAGGAGAGCCTCTCCGTGCAAATACAATACATAGAATTCCATCCTATGTTCCATTGGAGTATCATGTATAGAGAATATATGTTCCATCTGATGCAACCAATTGATGATATCCTCATTGCCTTTGCAAACAAGAATATCAATCTTAGGGGCTTGTGGCAAAGGAAAGAGGTTACCTCCATTATCATGAACCACAAAGGATTTCTGATGTCGACCACATTGCAGTTCCTCATCTCTAAAGTTCAGATCTGCAAACTTCCTTCTTGTGTTGATACTCTGTTCACCTGTTTCATCGAATTTCTTGAAGATTCCCCCCTCAAAGGATCCTTTTCGGATTGTTTACCTTTTCTTGTAGTATCATTGATTCGTTGATTCTGCTCCACGATTGTCAAAATCTTGTCCACTCGATCATCAATTCAATCCTCCATGGATTTCATCAGCGAATCCATCCTGGCTGTCATCTGATCTTTAGCTTCTCGCGTGTTGATTGCTAATTTCTCTTCCAAAGCCTGAAGACGAAGATCAAGAAGTCTGTCCTTTTGAGAGCCCCAGCCGTTTCCGGCCATCTCTCGCGGATCAGATCTAATCTGCGGATCAAGGCCAGCATCGTCACGATGACGACCAGCCGATCCTAATATTCTGATCTCTCCACCAGGTCCCTCGCCGACTCGTTGAGTTCATCAGTTTCTGGCTCTGATATCATTAATGCCATCTCCGGTTCCACCGCGGTCATCGGAGTGCCATTTCACTTGCAAAATCAATTACAGAGAAAGACGCGGAGAATTGAGAATAAATGGAGAAAGATTTAGCTCTAATTGGAGAATTAGGACACCAAATCCTTTTACAGAGCTTGAAGACGAGCTTCAGACAAAGTTTGGATCAAAATATATTTTCTAAAAAAAGAAATGTGCAGCTCTGATCTCTTTATAGCTTTGATTCAAGAAGAAGCGGTTTAAACTGTTATATTCGGGTTTCAGGCTCTACGGATAATTGTAACCTTAACCCACAACCTGCACCCACCCGCCTTCTCAATTGTTGATCTCACGGCTTCAATTCAAATGGAACCAGATCTACGGTTCAAAATGAATCCCACTGATACTCTGATACTTCTGTCACGTTTGCTTCTCTCCAACGCTGGCGTCGAGAACTCCCCATCACTTTTCTGGCCAGGTGGCGTAGGACGTTAAGGGTTTTTAGGATGCAAGTCCATGACAAATTTTTATTTAGATATTAGTCCCAAAAAAAGTCATATTTGGATATTAGCCTCCACGATTAAGGTTCGGTTTGATTTTAGTCCTTTGCTAGTTATTTCGCCAAATTTCTTGAGTAATCAAATTATTATCGGGGTGTTAAGCTACAAGTTTCTCGCGAACATTGGAGTTGCAGAGTCGGGCATTAAACAAAAACCTAGCTAGATATAATTTACAATACGTGCACCATACGTGTAATTATTGATAAAATCAAATCTCAATAAAATCTGTCAAAATTTAAATTCAAATAAATCCTAAATTTCAATCTTACTCAAATCTCTTTAAATCTAAATCCTAATAAATCATAGCCGTTTGATTTTCCGTCATTCTCTTCGGCTTGAAAATATTCATCTCTGATGAATACAGTGGTAAGCAACAAGACAAGCACAATCGGGTTGAGTTGAACCACATCACGAATTCTCAATCAGGTCAAGGTAGTGGCTGGTGAATCGGCACAGATGCTTCATGTCTGAAGCACGATTGTTTTGAGAATTCTAAATTTTGCATTGCAAGTATTTGCTTTGTGTTCAATCTCTACAGATGATGTGCTGGGTGGCAGAGAGATCTCCTCGGTGTTGAAGTCAAAATTAATTTTTATCTTCTTAAAAGCTAATTTTTCTCCATATTTATCTTCTTTCTCTTTCTGTTCTACATCAATATGACATGCATGAGTCATGAGCCTGCAAAAAACTTGTATCATATCCGTAGAGATAAAGATGAGTGAATTATGGATAGTTCAAAAGTTCCAAGTCTAGGTCACGGCTAATGTTTCCAAACAAAGGGGCTGTTTAGATGCCCAAAAGTGGGTGGAAGTGAGGAAGTGAGAAGTAGGATTCTTTTCCCTTTGAAAAATGAGAATTTATGCTTCTTTTCCGATGTTTGTATGGTAGTTAGGACATGTGATTAGAAAAATGTAATTAAAAAAGTGTTATTTTTCGGTGTTTTAGTGATAATGTGGAAGTGAAAGTGGAAAGGTTGACCACAGAGTTAACCGTAAAATATATTAAAATAAAAATTAATTATGAAAATTTTTTGACATGTAATGCAAGTAAGATTTACAATGATTACAAAATTAATTTTTTCGAGATGACTTATTACAAGTGAGACTTATATGATCATAAAATTAAGTATAGCACCTTGGAAGTAAGAAGATGGTTGTGTAAAAAGGGGCTAAAAAAAAAAGAAAAAGGGAGTTTTTATTTTTCTTTTCCGATGCTTAGATGGACGAAAGTAAAAAATTATACTTCTCACTTCCTTTCCTTCCGCCCACTTTGAATCCAAACAGCCCCCGAAATTGTAAACTGACGGGGGTGAACTATTTGGACGATCAGGATTCACACGCAAATTTGTATTTCTCAACAAAATGTATGACTAATATCTATCAGAAATAAAAATAGTGAAAGTCATGCTGGTGATAGAAAAACTAATAAATTATTCATCACGAGCTAAGATATTATAGTTTTTTTTTTTTTGCCCTTTAAAGATTCTCAGAGGTCTTTGCCAAAAACATCCAGTGGGATTTCACGTGGCTGTGGACCCCACCTTACTTATATTGTCCAGTCCTATTTTGATAGCACGGGGGCCCACATTGGCCTTGTCGTTCTCCTTCTGCGTAGGGTTTGTTTTCTGCTGTTTGCTGTTAAGAAGGTAAAAGCCGATCCATCACAAACGCTCCGGCCACCGAGAGGCGCATCCCCTCCCCTCCAGGCCACGTGCGCGGCTCATGAGATTTTCGTTTTTCCCCCCCACCGAAGGACCCCACTCTCTACTGACGTGGTTCAACTAATAAAGTAGTGCCACGTAAGCACAACAAGTTAACAACTGACGAGTACTACGCTTACCGCCTGCATCATCCACCCGACTTCCCTCGGATTCGGACCGGTCTGGTGGCAGTTTTGTACTTTTCACGACCCACCGGTCCAGTCCAACCGCAGACCGGGCCCCTTCGGCGATGAAAGAAATAACGGTAGTGGATCGATCGGGGGAAGACGAGTGAAATTTCAAGGTTTGGCTCCCCTTCCTGTCTCTTTCCTCTTCTTCGAATTTCATTTGTAATAATAAAAATCCCCAATTTTTCCCTCTCTCGCTGTTTTCCTTTTGAGAAGAAGTAGAGAGAAAAAGATCTATCGACCGATCGAGATCATGTGCGGGATCTTCGCGTATCTGAACTACAATGTGGGGCGAGAGAGGAGATACATACTGGAGGTGCTGTTCAATGGGCTGAGGCGACTCGAGTACAGGGGCTACGACTCCTCGGGGATCGCCATTGACTCAGATCCAGCCTTCTTTCAAATCAAGCAACAATCTGCATCTCCTTCTTCAGTTTACTCCAACTGTAACAATAGTAATGAAGTTGAGGATCATAATGGAGGTCGGCAAACTCCTCCTTTCGATTTGGCGCCGCCGCTGGTGTTCAGACAGGAAGGCAAGATCGAGTCTCTCGTCAGCTCCGTCTACGCAGGTCTCTTTTTCTTTTCTCTTTGTTTGCTGATTCTTGATTTTCATTCGGTGTTCGTGGATTGATGATTGATTAATGGTTTTATGTTTCAGTGTCTCTGTTAGGGATTTGGGCATAATCGTCTGAATTTTTATTTTTCCTTTTCGTTTTTTTAAAGAACTGAGATGAATAATTTTTTGACTTCACCGGCCCTGTGCTTAATTTGTTTGGCTTGTTAAATTATCTGTTATTCTCATCCACAGGTCTTCATTAAGTATGCCTTTACAATTTCTTGACACAAGTTAGGAAATTGAGAAACACGGAGCAGGACAACTTCAATGTAATTAATGCCCGCAGAAATGTTCTACTTAAAGTATTTTTATTTTAAAGTAATAAAGAGGGCTTAAGTATGCGGGGATAAGTAATAACTAATTAAGGTAACTTTACTGAGAAATTGAGATGGGTTTTCTCTGCTTGATCGCATAAATGAATTCAAGGCATCTTCTTGGGAAGGGAATTGAATGCTGTCCAAGAGATCAAAACTGCATTTTTTTAGTTTGCAGTATCTTCTACTTCTGTCATAAAATTTTATGCAGTGAGTGTCAACTTCAAGTTTCCTTCCAAGGGAAGTTCGTGTCCTTGACAGTGCCTTTTTGGCTGATAGGCTGGTTACAGTCTCAGCACATTAGTTGGATGGTCCTATATTTCTTGCCACTATTTGAGGAGAACTTTTGATTAGATATATTGCTTTTTTTTTTTTTTTTGCTTCCTTGTTTGTAGTTATGAAAATTAGTTGCACTAGTCTTTGTTGTTTCCTTCATCTTACTAATAGATTGCTGCAAATGTTTCTTTGATCTTCTTAGAGGTGGACTCCATGGACTTAAATTTAGAAGAATCATTCTTTGTGCATGCTGGTATTGCACACACACGATGGGCTACTCATGGTGTACCTGCTCCAAGAAATAGCCATCCACAATCATCTGGCATATGGAATGAGTTTTTGGTTGTCCATAATGGCATTATAACCAACTACGAGGTTTGTTTAAGTGCACACTTTTCTTCACATACGACATATAAAACAATGCTGGATTTATATTGTTCTAAGCTGGAGATACTGAAAATATGTAAGTGCCTCATGCTGGTTATGATTTTACTTTTTTTTTATAAAGCATAGTTAGATTGTTTATTTTTCTTACCTGACTAAAGTTAGTCGGCGAGATTCCATTAGTTATGACTAGTATAGAAACAAAACAATAAACTTCAGTGTTTCATGAGCATTGCATGTTGAAGTGTAAGATGCTTTCTATAACATAACATAGTTTGTCATCAATTTTTATGGCTAATAAATGTAGTTGGCATACTGCAAAAAGATCAGCTAGTTTAAGAAAAGACATTGTAATCCTTATCATACTCTGCGTATGCTTTTATCCCGTGATGCAGAAGGATAAAGATTTTTAATTACAAATTCTGGAGGTGCATTTGAAATCTATTATCAACTTGGTCTGTTTGAATTCATTGTTATGATTATTGTCATGGTTCAAGTACGTATCTGCATATTTTGGGACACAAAAGTAAATTTATATCTCGTTTGAAACATGCACGTTGGTGTAGATAAATGAACCAGAGGTGCATTTGAAGAATATTCCTATTGCTAACATTGTCTGTGTGAACTCTTGGTTATGATCTCTGTTATTGTGCGAGTATTTATCTGCATATTTTGGGACATCAAAGTAAATTTACATCCTAGATCATTTGAACATTCATGTTGGTGTAGACAAATGAAACTAGACTTCTGGCGCAAACCATATTTTGTTGTCTAACTTATTATTTGAAATCAAACAACATTGCATGAAACTTGATATGTTATATATTATTTTCATAACACGGTTTAAGATAAACTAACCTCTTAATGTCAATAGAGTTATGTTCAAACACTGATGAGAATAATGTAGAAATCCAGCCACTGCCATTAGGATGCAAATTTCAAATTACTCAAATTGAAAGAAATGATGCCAATTTAAGGAATGCTACTTTAGATCTTTTATTCCTTATCTATTACTTTTAATATGTTTGCAATTAAATTATGGATTGCTGAAACATCCTTCAACACACATGTATTTTAAGTTATAAAATTTTTATTTAAGTTGTATGCTAATTGAATGCAAACTTCTTTCTGGGTTGTGTTTTTTTTTGTCTCACTGTATTGCCTCAACATGTCTCACCTGAAAGTAAGATACAAGTTTTCTTCTATGAAACTTTTACAATTATTATTGCTTTTATTATAATATAGCATGCTGTGTAAATTCTGAGTTTTGTTTAACATCTCTTAGGTGACTTTGTGAAACAACATTATCTCATGGTGTTTGAAATTGTTCGAGATAAAAAAAAAAATTGTAGGACAATGATACATTGACCAAAAGGATGGCTTGTATGGCAATAAATGTAAGCATTGTGGTACTGTGAGATTAGGAATGCAATCTTTGTGTTTCTGGTTTTAAAAAAAACTTAATAGTCAAGTGGTATTATGGTACATGGTCACTGGGGCTATGCGCATATAATTGCAGCCATGCGGTGCAATTGTCAATCACACTTATTTATTCTTCAATCATTGGGATTAACAAACTTCTTAATAGGAAATAAATGAGTCAATCATTCATAATGATCCTTTTCCATTCTTTCATTCTCAGTCCAGATAATCATTATGCATTATAGAAATCCTGAATCACGTCAGGAAATACAAGCAATAGTCACATATGCAATGCTTATGCAATTCCTTCCTTCACTTGAAATACACATGCAATAAATAAAAGGGCCAAAATCACCATCAAGCGGAAGAAGTCTATGCTGTGTTAATCTGATACATTGGAATTGTTAAATAAACTAGTCATGGAATTAAATTTTTTTTACAATTTCTCAGTTTGTAGCATTTTCATGGATGAACTATTACTTGGTCCATATTAATTTCAAAAAGAAACCAAATCCTTCATAACATAACCTCTTTTACAAGTTGCAAGTTCTTTGTTTTTTTACATGTTGCCTCTTTTACGAGCTTTGTGAACTATAAAACATAATTTCCCTCTTTTCCATCAAGTAATTTAAATCTCTATGCTTACAAATATTGAAGCTCTCTTAGTGTTATCCTCCAGGTTCTAAAGGAGACATTAACAAGGCATGGGTTCACCTTTGACTCAGAAACTGATACAGAAGTAATCCCTAAGCTTGCAAAGTTTGTATTCGACCAGGCCCGTGAAGGTAAACTACTTTCAGTTACAATTTATAGATGATTACTACTTGGTAAATAAATAATGCTTTTCTCCTTGCGTAGTTCATTGTTAAGTGGTGAACATTATATAAACTTTCAGGTGTAATCATCATTTTTTTTATACACTGGATATTCTCTTAAAACAATCCATTTGTTTACCTTGTAAATTCGTTACCTATCTATTCCTTGTTACAATTTTGATTATGATAATCCTTGTAAAGAGGTTATGAAAATTTAATATTTGTTTGTAAGTATCCTTTCGGAATGGGGTTCTTTCAGGAACATCCCAGTTTAAAGAATAAATTTTTAGATTTATTGATTATTCTGAAGCAGTATATTGCAACCAAATGGTCAATCCCTTTGCTTCTTTGTTCTGTGAACTTTAAGATACATGACCAAAATCTGTGGGGACTTAACTACCTGCTATTGTCAAGATTTTATTGTAGTTACCTTTCTTGCTCATAGTTCTCTTGGCCAGTTATTTCCCACCAACTCATAGATGTTAGACATGAAGGCAATGGTAAAAAGTAGATCAAATGTATGATGGAACTATCTTGACATATAGTCATACTCAAACTTTTAAGTTTAACTGACTGAATTCATGGCAAAAAGGCTTGGCCCCATGGATGTGATCAAAGAGACTAGTAATGAATCTTCTGGCATCAATTCTTGATGGGTGTTGAAAATTTAACCAAAAAAAAAGTTCCGCTTTGAAATTTGACTGGATATTAAATCATTTATTTCCCAAAAGTTATTACTATTAACTCCAATTATTACTCATTTTTTTATTTACCGATACTTTCAGTCCTAAGTGACATTTTGAATTTTAAGTCCTTGATGTTGAATACTTCCAACAGTTGGACACTTTTAGGACAGCTCATTGAACTATATGTTGTAACAAATCAGCGCTTTGATACCAACTGTTACTCTCAGGAGTGATGTTTGCCGAACTTGACAATATGATGATACTTGCAAAGAAAATAGTTGGAAAACAAACTAGCAATACTTAAACAAAAGAGTAACAAGAAATAACACGAGAATTTAACGTGGTTCGGTCCAAATATGGCTTACGAGAACTTGAGAGAGTTTTATTAATAAGCTTGATACAAAGAGATCTAATATTTCTCTTAATCCCATAAGAGTATTCACCTTTATCTTGAATTTAGACCTAGATTATAAGAGTATGCTTTCTCTTTATGTATTTTCACCTTGCTCATTTTTTCTTGGCTTCTTCTAATCTCCTTTTTCTTGAGATTGATTTACAATGCTGGGTTACAACTTTTATTTATAGAATTTACAATATAACTCTTATTTGAATTATGAGATGATCTTGACCATTGGATGCTTGAAGAATATTGATCAATCTTATTTGGAGTTGATCTCCTTGATCTAGAAGTATTCTAAATCCTTCAATCTTTAGAAACAAACCGTCATTGAATAGAATTTGAATCCTATTCATACTCCTCCAGAAAAAAACTCGTAAGCACCTGAAAAAGAAACTACTCCACTTTAATTTGCTTCTTCTACTTCAAGCTATCGTCTTCTCCAACTTAATTAGATTTTCTTGGACCATCATCTTTTCTTAAAAATAATGTAAAATTCTAACAATCTCTAACTTGACTTATTTTTCAAGCCTTTAGTAAAACACCTTGAGATTTTAGAGTACTACCTTAATTTTTTCTTGGCTGTAAGCATACCGTGAAGCCTTTAAATTTTGTCCCTTCTCTCCGGAGCCTTTGGCGGATTTACCGCCATCAATTGGGCTATCTCGAGTCTTGCCCGAATGCACTCTTTCTCTTTCTCACAACACTTTGACCTGGTTCACGTCCCATTGCAATCTTCCTTGAAGCTCCACCTCGCAATGAGCTCCTTTTCAAGCTTATCTTTGAAACTTCACTTCGAATTGAGTTTTTTTTCTTCAACTTGTATAACCCTCCACACTTCTCTTCTTTTAGGATTATCCTGTCTACTTGGCTAACTGTGACGACATCTAATTGCATTTGAATTCAACATCTCTCTTTGTCGAGCAACTTTATGGATATTAGTTTGTATTGTGCCTCCAGGGCATACTAGACCACCTCCATAGCACGCACATCTTATCTCTTTTTGTAACTTTGGCTGTTCCAGTGCCAATGACCTCGCAAGTCGAACCATCCACCATCTTGACAATCCCTTCCTCCTTTGCGACTAAGGAGTTTTGAACAGCTCCTCTGAGAACATATATGAATCATACTACCCGAATCAAATATCCACCTTTTATCTTGAGAAGTATTGTCTTCAACATAAGAAGATATTAATACTTCAATAACAACACTGCTTACTATGTCTGCCTCCGCAGATTGCCCCATCTTTAGGTACTCTTACTGATGCTTGCAGTCATTCTTTTAATAATTTTTCCTGTGACAAAAGTGACATGTCTTCAATGAACTCAGACTTTTCTTTCCTCCTCTTCCTTTCCTTCTCGTGATCACTAAACCCGATCCTTTCTGCTCCTCTTGATTTGGTCTTTTTCTGATCTCATTTGATTAGAGAGTTGACGCGACCTCCTTCAAGATGAGAGTTTTTTTACTGTAGAGTAAGGTGGTGATGATATGATCGTATGATTGTGGAAGCGAACTGAGAAGTATCAATACCTTACCCTCCTCGTTGAGTTTGACATCAATAGCTAGAAGCTCGCAATGACCTTATTGAAGAAGTTTAGATGATTCAACACCGCGGTCTCTTCCTTTGTGCGTAGCCCATATAGTTGTTTTTTGAGATTCTGCTTGTTGGAGAGGCTTTTCGTCATAGACAATGTCCTAACCTTGACCATAATTCCGTAGCCATTTCTTTATTCATCACGTTATATATAACCTTGTCTGCGAGATATAGTTGGATCGTGCTTCCCTCCTTTAGATTCATCTCCTCTCAATCATCGTTTGACGTACATGCAGGTTTTGTTGACTTTCCTGCAAGGTCTTATGAAGACCCTATTGCATCAGCAATGCCTTCATCTTCTTTTGTCATAAATCAAAGTTTCTTTTGTCATTGAATTTCTCGATCTCAAACTTTATCGTAAAACTTTTCATCTGCGACATATCGTTCTTTATCAACCTTTAGTTCCGGTACCTATTGTTGTAACAAATCGGCGCTATGATACTAATTGTTTCTCCCGGGATCGACGTTTGCGGAACTTGGCAATATGATGATATTTGTAAAAGGAAAAATGTTGTAAAGTAAACTAGTAATACCTACACAAAAGAGTAATAAGAAATAACACGAGGATTTAATGTGGTTCGGCCTAAATATGGCCTACGTTCACGGGGAGAGAACTTGAGAAAGCTTTATTAATAAACTTGATTCAAAAAAATCTAACCTTCCTCTTAATCCCATAAGAGTATCACCTTCCTCTTGAATCTATTACAAGAGTATACCTTGTCTTTATGCATCTTCACTATCTTCTCTCTTTTTTGGCTTCTTTTGATCTTCTTTGCTTGAGATTGACTTATAATGCTGAGCTACAACCTTTATTTATAGGATTACCGTACAACTCATATTTGGGCTATGAGATGATCTGGCCATTGGATGCTTGAAGAATCTTGATCAATCTTATTTGAAGTTGATCTCTTTGATCTAGAAGAACTCTAAATCCTTCAATGTTTAGAAACAAACCTTCATTGAATAGAATCTGAATTCTATTCGTACTCCTCTAGAAAAGAAAACTCGTAAGTGTCTAACAAAGAAACTGCTCCACTTTGATTTGCTTCTGCTTCAAGCCATCATCTTTTTCAACTCAATTCAATTTTCTTGAATCATCATCTCTTTTGGAAAACAAGGCAAACTCCTAACAGTTAGAAATCAAATCATGATGGTGAGGCCTTTGTTAATCATTCAGCATCGGTACTGATACACGTATAATACAATTAGGATATTCTAGAAAATGGATAATAATTCAACAATAAAAATTGTGAACATCAAGAATTTGAATTTGCATACATACGAGTATTATTCATCAACTAATAACAAATACAAAAATAAAAATTTGGCACACGCATGCACACACATGTATATATATAATATTGCATTTAAAAGTTTAACCAATAATATATATAATTTGGTGACTAAAAAGAAATAATATTGTAACTAAAAGGCTAACCAATAACAACAAATAACTCTAATACTATTTGATATGGAGAGTCATGATGGTACTTCATAGATTAGTCCTTAATTTTTTTTGTCAAAAATCTTAACCACAAGATTAAAATCTTAGGATTAATTCAAGTTTTGACACTTTGCCTCTACTCACACCCGAATGTTACAAGTGCTCTTCAAGTTTAACCAATATTATGTATAACTTTGGTGACTAAAAAGCAATAATATTGTAACTAAAAGGTTAACAAATAACAACAAATAACTCTAATACTACTTGATATGTAGAGTCATGATGATACTTCATAGATTAGTCCTTAATTTTTTTTGCCAAAAATCTTAGCCACAAGATTAACATATCAGGGTTAATTCAAGTTTTGACACTTTGACTTGACTCACACCCGAATGTTATTTGTGCTCTCCAAAGTTCAAGTCCTATATTCCAAACTCTAACATGGTCTTTGTGATAGTAATTTCTTGTAAACATTGTCTTTATCAGCTAATATAGAGAAATGATAGGGTGTAACTCCACCTTGCAATACTGGGGTCCAACTCTTTTCCCATTGGTTGAGACTGGCGACCCTGTTGAGAACTTGTAACTGACCAGCTGAACCAGTTACCTTTCATCGGATTAAAAAATTCAAACTGGATGAGAAATCAACTACGGTGACGCTAATCGAAACCTCCCAAACTCAAGAAGTACCCCTCCACTACTTCGGCTGCATCGCCTCGGTCCCAAGTTCACTGACAGCTTCGACAGTGACCTAGAGTCTGCCATCTAAAACCTACTAGCACAACTTTGGCCTCTGGCAGGTGCATGGTTCACAGTCGCGGTCTCGGCCGCTGACTTGACGGGCACTGAAACGGTCGGTCTCGACGACTCGGATCAGTCTCGGGCGATACGCGCAAAACGCTACATAGAAAACTCAAAAAATTCTAAAAAAATCACGACGAATCTTAAAAAATATAGACATCCACTTTCATGTATCAAATATTCAAAACATATTACCTAACAAACTAAACATAAAGTGAAAGTATAAATACACGCATCGTCGGTAGAAGCATATCAAAATACATGCACAATATAGTAAATTGCACAAACTACATTCATAAATACATGCTAATGTAGTTATTTTCACATTGAATTGCGATGAGGCACAAAATCATCATCATAATCATCTCTGCGGTAAGTAGACAAACCGATACTAGTGCTCGTAGATCTCTCAAGTTGTGGTATGTAGTCATGGACATATGTCACACCATAATGTTGGCCTGATGTCAAACTCAATATTTGCATATGACCTTCAAGACTATAAATTCCTCCATCAGTACTATTGTTGCCCTCATTATTGTTATCATCACCACCGTCGCCATCACCGCCATCACCGTCACATTATCATCACCATCTTCACCATCATCACTATTAGAACTGGATAAAACTCTTATATTTTCACTACTACCATCATTATCTGCTTCTCTTATACCTCGGAGGGGGGAGAGGGGGGAGAGATCAGAAACAAGGAGAGAGAGGGGGAGGGGAAAGAGACAGAGAGACAAGAGATGGAAATGGAGAGAAAGAGCGGGTGAGAGAGGGAGGGGGAGAGAGAAACAGAGGGAGGGGGAGGGAAAGAGACAGAGAGAGACGAGAGATGGAGAGGGGGGAGAGAGTGGGTGAGAGAGGGAGAGGGAGAGAGAGGAAAAGAGACAGAGAGAGGGAGGAACATCACCTGGGGCTGGGGAGGAGCTGCCGCGATTGGGCGGCTGTGGAGTCCAGCTCTGAGCGGTAACGATCGGGCAGCGGCGACGATTTTCAGATCCGAGCGAAAGAGAGGTAAGTTTTTTTTCTTTCTTTTTTTTATACCTGTTCGTCACGGGTGAATATACGTTTCGAGCCGACTCGGCCGAGAATCGGAGTCGACTCGGCCGAGACATGACCGTTTCGGCCGTGAATCGCCGAGTCGACTGAGTCAACTCCGATTCTCGGCCGAGTCGGTCTCCTCTGAGTTGAGTCGACCGACTCGTGACTCAGACTCGTCTCGGAGCGGGTTGAGACGAATACGACTCGGCCGACTTGTCTTCGACTCGGCCGAGTCTTTGAACCATGGGTAGGTGGCCACGAAGCTAAATTTCATCGAGGTGAGTTGGGAGTCCGACATAGTTATCATGCATGTTAGCGAGTTATATTCATGAGTTCAAATAATATAACATGTTGAAAGTTTGACGCAAAGCTCGTGGAATGCGATGGACCTTTAGTCACTGGGGGTGCACGAGATAGGGCATGAACTAAGCTCTAGGGCAGTCATCAATGGAGGAGGCCATCATGTACCCGACGAAAAGACAAGGGCGAGTAAGGGGAGCTGAAAAACCGGTTCAATCGGGTAAGTTAAAAGTCTTTCGATTGGGCCCCGTGAGTTGGACCAATGGGAAAAGAGTTGAACCCCCGCGTTGCAAGCTGGGTTGCACCTTATCATGTCTCATTAATATAATCTAATAAATAAAGTTGTTGGTTCTTTGGTGCCTTGGAATGCATGAGAACATGATAACTGATGTTAATTATAGACTTCAGCGATTTTAGCTTACCACATGGAGTAAAGGCCTAGGACAAGTTAATTTGAACTCGGTTACTTAAGAGTTTGGATAATTCACAAATCCTCCGGCTCAGAGAGTTCACGATCTGACTGTTTAATTGGGCATTCAAATGAGAGTTCATTACAGACATGTTTTTCTCAAATCATTAGACGAGTACAGTACGTACGGGTATAATACGCAAATTGACTAATAAAGGGTGGGGCACCATTTCATGTTGATGATAATGTTCAAAAGATGTGAAATTTAGATTCAATAAGTAACATGTTGGTTTTCGAAAATTCTTGTTGTTAGGCACTTTTGGACCCTTGACTTTACCCGTCACGTGCATGTTGTGTAAAAAATCTTTTAACGAATTAGACCCTTGACTTTTAGTGTGAAAATTTGGTTTACTCTAACTTTCATTTTGGGTTTTATGGGAATCCTTCTGCACCAAACGCACTTAAATTTGTGGCTCGTACAACATGAATAAGCTACATAATAGTTAGCATCTTTTTACCTTGTTCTCTAATGAGGATAGTGTTTCTCTTTCATCCTTCTTCTTTTCTTTTCAGCTTCCTTTTTCTTCTCTCTTTTCTTTTATTTTCTTTAATATTTACCAACTTCAAAATGATTCTTTACCTCTAAAATTCGTAATTTGACCTGGAATTTTAAATTAGGTGGTTCCTGCATAGACGTGTCTTAGTTTTCTCATCATTTCTGAAAGGTGAATCTCATTACTTCAAGCTATTAGCCAATGTGTTAGGCTAACAAGAATTCCTTGATAAGAGTCCGTATTTCTCCCTACAATTAACCATATTCATTTCTCTATGAACTTCTTTCATTCTGTCTTAATATTTTTGCTGCCTCCTGTTTTTACAATATCGGCCATTGATGATGACAACACCAGTAGAAAAAACAACCGAAACAACAATAATAACTGTTAGAATATAAAAAATATTATTCTCGACCTTCATCACAACTATAAAATTTTGATGTAGTGGTAGAAACTTTAATATAGTATAATGCAGGCTCCCACTGAGCACACATTTAAAAAATAAATTAAAAATACCGTAGCACAAAAATGCATGTTTTCATCCCATAAAAAAGACGCTATACCCGCAGAGGCGTGTTAGAATACAAAAAATATATTATCCTGAATTCTCACCATAACTTTGAAGTTTTGATGTAGTGCAGGAATTTTAATAACTATAAAGCGTTTATCCCAAATTTTTAGGGTAGTTAGGTCAATCCTTCCTTCCGTTCTCTATATTAAGAGGCATCTCCTTATTTAAATGAAGCATTATTACATCCTTTTTTATTTCTTCCGTTCAAGTTCATTTAGGCCTTCCTCTAATGCTTTTTGCTCCGTAAAGTACGATCTGATCACTTATCCTAACCAATGTACTTATTGTCTCCATTGTGCATGCCAAAACCATATCAGTGGATTCTCTCCTATTTTTCCTTAGTGTCAACAATATCTAACTTCTTATGCGTGTAATCATTTCTTATCCCATCTCTTAATATACAACTCATCCATTTTAGCATTCTAATTGTCTACACATTTTTTGATATGTTATTTTTTAATTGCACCCAACATAAAAATATCGGCTATTGATTAACAATTTAAATTGGAAATGAATTGGTTCTGACATATTGCTTATACATAAATCTATGTGCACGCAAGTAACTCAAGCAATAACTGCTCCATGTCTTTATTTAATATCAACTAGATTGACATAACTGGCAAGGGGGTGGGGAGGGGAAGATTTCACTTATATTTGGTTTGTTGAGTCAAATATAACATATTTCCTCTTCTCTATGCCAATTTTTATTTCCATAATTATCTTTTGTAATAATAATATTCATGTAGCTTATATGACAAAACAATTGAGAACCGATTCTTTTCATTATGATGTTTACATGATGGAATCTCATAAATGGGAGATTGACATATATTTAGCATTTAGACAGGGTATCTTTCACTATGATGACATTTACTGTCACGACCCGAGACCAACTTAAGATAATGGTGCCCCCAATGACAGTCATTCTTAACTCTTCAAACAAGAAAATTGTAAAGCTTTTACCAGAATATAACACCAATAGCATAAATAACCAGAGTTCTTGAAATATATATGGATACATTTATAGGTTCCATAAAACACAAAAATATCATTACATTAATCTAACCATCATACTTGTCGAATACTTTAATTCTAATTCTAGTTCCAAAAGATAACCTTCATACTTACACTTAATACTAAATAGTTAACTACTACGAGTTATCCTCGGAGGTTGACCACAAACTTCACAACTCACGAAATTCTCGAAGCAAGCTAGTTAGAACCTGGAATAGTCAAATCTGAAAAATATCAGGGAAGCTTAACGCTCAACAAATGAATGAACCATGTTATAAGATTCATGATTAAATGACATGCAACGAAACATATTATGCTAGCCAACAACAAAGAATTCTACTAGTCGAATAATGCATGTATGGAATGAGACTCCACTTAGACAATGATACTTTATGGAATTAGGTAGGTCATATCTCCATGCGATCAACACTTCACACCCCGGTCGACTTGGGTCTCACTATTGTTATCGCATGTGGCCAAGATGTGTATATCAAGGCACACCCAGATCAAATATCCTTATGGAGGGGATACATTGAGATCATGTATGACTTACTTAATTTTGATGTATATACCGGTATATTTCTGACTAAGATGCATGCAATAAGGGACTAATTAATAACCACAAAAGTGTCCAAATATGTTCTCATCATGTGCAAACATCCATATTAATGCATTAATAACCAATAATCTCGTGCATGCATGTGCATCTTAGCCAATCACTACACGAGACAATTATGTACCGTGCCCAAAGATCCCACCTGCCATGCATGTGTCATTTTCATAGATAACCAATTCTCAACATGCATGTAGCTTATTCATAAATTACAAGCGAAAGAATACTATTCAAGATGCACAATCACAATCATCAACATGAATCAATAACTACATACTACAAAAATGCATAGATATCTTCATGTCCAAGATGCACTTGAACTTGTAACATAACATAAAATTTATATGTATAAAATTCATAAACTATATATCATCAGTTCATCACTTATCAAAGGGTTTAAATTCTTAATTGTGATCCCAATATTACCTTTAACTTCTATTGAAATATCCTAATAACAAGTAGTGGATTCTCATCATTCCTTGAAGTCTTAACCTACTATGCCAAATCTAGCTATTTAGGTCATAAACCCATCTATAAGTATTTGAAATAAACTTTAAATAGTCTCTACTATTTTTAGGTATTTCAATTGAAATTGTAGGAATTTTTACAACTTTAGAGTAAAAAGGGCTTTATATGTAAATTTTAGAAAGTCTAGGGGCCTTTTTTATAAATGTTAAAACACTGATTTTGCACGATCCAGGGGTTGGATCTGCAAATTCACATATCTTTAGGGTTATTTAGTAAATTTACATTAAGTTTGGTGGGTCGAAGGGGTTAATAGAAAACTCAGGGAATATTTTAGGCTTTAAAATAAATCTTAGAAGAGGAGGTTATGGGGCTGATGAAATTTTTTTATCTCCCCTTTCTTTTACCTTCAACAACAACCCATGCCCAAACCCACTTCAGCTTTGGTTTGGGTGGCTGCCATGGCCACCCCTCGGTCATCCTCGGTCGCGGGTGGGTGCCAGCGATCAAGGTCATCTCTAGCGACCGGTCGCCTCCTCCGTTGGCTGGCGGCCGCTGCCGGTGAGTTCTGGCCACCGCCGACAATTGCCATAATTATTATTTATTTTTATTTTTAAAGGAATGTCTTTAAAGTCATTTTCTAGCTGAAATTAAGTTTACCCTAATTCTTAAACATTAAAGAAAAATTTAAGAAAAAAAGAAAAGGTAGAAGATTACTCCACTGAAGCTCATCTTCCCTCTCTTCTTCCACTCTCCTCCCACTCTTTCTAGCTTAAGTATGAGGGGAATGAGGCTGCCTTGGGGTCCTAAGCTTGTAGGGAAAGAATCTCATTATGCACATAGTCTCCACAAACCCAATTTGTAAATGTGACCCAAAATGTAAAAGATGCAACTTTTATTTGCACTAAATTGATTCATTTTAGGTACTACATCATTCCCACCTTAAAATAAGTTTAGTCCTCTAAACTTGACATACCTCAGTCTTGAAATAGGTGAGGATACTTCTTCATTATCTCCTCTTCATTCTCTCAAGTAGTTTCTTGCTCTAAAAGATGTTGCCACAGTACTTCTAAACAAGAGATTGTCCTGGAACTCAATGTCTGTTCTTTTCTGTCTAAAATTTGGACTGGATACTCATTATAACTTAGGTTTTCTTAACTTGGAGTGGTGTGTAGTCTATCACATGAGTTGGGTTTGAGACATTTTTCCTCAGCATCGAAACATGAAATACATTATGTACGCTAGCCAACTCTGGAGGTAAGGCTAATTTATATGCAATTTTTCCAACTCTCTCAAATACCTTAAAGGGTCCAACAAATTTCAGACTTAGCTTTACCCTTCTCTCCAAATCTCATCACCTCCCTTAGTTGGAGATACTCTCAAAAATACAAGATCTCCTACTTGCAATTTTAATTTTCTTCTTATATTGTCAGTGTAACTTTTCTGCCTGCTCTGACTAGTCTTGAGTCTCAATTTGATCTTCCCAATAGTTATTTGCATAATCTTAGTTTCAAGTAAGCTTCTCTCTCCAACTTTCGCCCAAAACACTGGATATCTACACTTCCTACGATACAAATATTCATATGGTGCCATCCTAGTGTTGCCTGATAGCTGGTGTTATAAGAGAACTTTACCAAAGGTAGGTGATCTTCCCAACTGCCTTTCAAATTCAATACACATGTCCTAAGTATGTCTTTCAAGGTCCATATAGTTCTCTTTGTTTGCCCATCTGTCTAGGGATGAAAAAGTGAACTGAATCCTTCCTTGGTTCCCAATGTATTTTGTAGGCTTTGCCAAAAACTAGAAATAAAGCGACAATCTCCATCTGACACAATCTCCATAGGTACACCTTGGTTCCCAATGCACTTTGTAGGCCATCTAAAACTAGAAATAAAGTGACAATCTCTATCCGACAGAATCTCCATAGGTCCACATGCAGTCTATGTTTGGCCAATTTATCCAAAGAATGTGTCATCTTAATGGCCAAAAAATGTGCTGATTTGGAAGTCTATCAACAATCACCCATATTGCATCATTGTCACGTGAAGATCTCGGTAAACCCACAACAACATCCATTGCAATCTTATCCCACCACCACTCAGGAATATGGAGAGGCTGAAGTATTCCTGTCGGTTTCTTATGCTCAATCTTAACTTGTTGACACGCATGACATTGTGAGAGATATTCTGCAACTTCTCTCATCATATTGTTCCACCAATAGAAATCTTGTAGGTCTTTATGTATCTTAGTGTTTCTTGGATGAAATAATGTAAGGAAAACGATCAGACTCATCCATAATCTCTTTCTTTAGTTCTGCAACATTGGGCACACATAATGTATACCACATCTTAAGACATCATCTTGGATGACAAACTCAAGCTACAATCCTTTCTCTACTTCCGATCTAATTTTCTCAAACTCTAAATCATTTCTTTGTGCTGCTTTTATTTTGTCAACCAAAGTCGGTTGCACATTGAGTTGTGCTAGAATTCCTCCCCCACTATGAACCAAAACTTCAATATCTAGTCTTCTTAATTCTTCCAACAGTTCCCTCTGCTTGGTGATCACACATGCCAAATTTGTCGAAATCTTCCTACTCAATGCATCAGCTGCAACATTAGCTTTTCCCGGATGATATAAAATTTTCAGATCATAATCTTTCATTAGTTTCGACCATCTCCTCTGCCTCATATTTAGTTCGTTCTGAAATTCCACCTTTATGTCCAGTCTCAGGACCCTTTCTCTTGTTTTGTTACTTACCATTGGACCCTTTCTCTTATTTTGTTCCTTACCATTCTGAAGATTCTCAAGTTCTTCCAGTGCCTTTTCCATGACTTATTCATAACTCTTTAGCAAAGTTGTAGAAATCTTAGCCTGATCTCTTTTCTCAGTCCCTTTAAAAATCTCTTAACGTTCTTGTAGTCATTCACAATAACATTGGATGTGAAGCGGGATAACTCTGTAAATTTTGTCTCATATTGAGCCACAATCATGCTATCTTGAATTAGTCTGAAAAACTCCTCTTCCTTCTCGTCTTGAACAAATTGAGAGTACTTGTCATAAAATACCTCCTTGATATCATTCCATGATAATTGCTTAACCTCTATGCCCAATGCACACTCCTTCACATCCCCGCCAGTGCTTTGCTTTCCCTTCCATCATAAAAATAGCATAAGTTACCTTCTGATTAGAAGATCTATGAACCTTGAATATTTTGTCCAATCCTTTTATCCAAGCCTCTGCCACATTAGGATCATGATCACCATTATAAGGTGGAGACATTTTCTTGAACTTCACATAATCACATCCATTAGCTCCTACTGCACGATTAGCTCCAATCGCTTTAGCCAGATCTTCAGTGGCCTTATACTATTTTTCATTAGTTCAAGTGTTTCTTTGCTATCTCTGCTTAGTCGTCCATGGTTTCAACCTGTTCATTAGCTGGAGCGGCTGTGTCCACACATTTAGCATGCTCATTAACGATCACCCCTTCCATCTCGACAACTGGGGTTGTAACTCTTGGCATATTTGTTCTGACATGCGAACCATGTCTTGTACTCTGGCGTGTAGGAACAGAGATAGTTGTAGCTGCAATTGCAATTGCAGTAGGTACATCCTGCCAATATTGGAGGCACCTCTCCTACCGCGGGTAGACCGAGCAGTTTGGGTTTGTATTAGTATATCACTTTCTGTCCTAGCTTTCTTTCGAGCTACTTGATGACTACCTTGGGGTCGACCACGACCCCTACCATGCGCCATAGTCACCTATCATCACCAAACATCAAACTTAATTTAGAGTCCTCAAAATAATTCAATAATTTTCAATTATACATCACTAAATAGCACGTGACTATGCAAACATCATATAACAACAAAAGTATATCCCTACAATCGAGAATTGACACATGTATCCTTGGATCAATCCTCAAAACTCTGATTGTCTACAGAATCTAAACCTCGGGCTCTGATACCAACTTTACTTCACACCTTGAGACCAACCTAAGATAATGGGGTCTAATGACAGTTGGCTTTAACCTCTAAACAAGAGAATTGTGAAATCTAACATAATTCCTGCTCGAATTTACCAAATATAAAACCAATAGCATAAATAGCCAGAATTCTTCATACACACATTCATAGGTTCCATAAAACACAAAATATCATTGCATCAATGTAATCATCATACTTGTCCAATACTTCAATTCTAATTCCTGTTCCAAAAGATAACCTTCGTACTAACACTTAATACTAAATACTTAACTACCACGAATGGTCCTTAGAGATTGACCATGAGCTCCACAACTCACGAAAACAGACAAATGTGAAAAATATCAGGGTGACCTTAATGCTCATCAAGTGAATGAACCATATTATAATGTTTATGCTTAAATGACAGGCAATGAAACATACAATGCTAGCATGATAGAACAGAGAATTCTAACAACCGAATAGTGCATGTATGGAATGAAACTTCACTTTAAGACAATGATAACTCTGTGGAATTAGATAGATCATGTCTTAGTGTTGTCAACACTTTACACCCCAGTTGACTTGGATCTCATTACTATTATCACCCGTGATCGCGATGTCTATATCAAGGCCTATCCAGATTAAATACCCTCATGGAGGGGACACATTAAGATCATGCATGACTTTACTCCAATGTAAATGTCGGTATATCTCTAACTAAGATGCATGCAATAAGGGGCTCATTCATGACCACGAAAGTGTCCAAACACGTTTTCATCACGTGATAAACATCCCATATCAATGCATTAATAACCAATAATCTTGCCCATGCATGTGCATCTTAGCCTATCACTACATGAGACAATTATGAACCATGTCCAAAGATCCTACATGCCATGCATGTGTATCATTTTCATAGATAACTAATTCTCAACATGCATGTAGTTTATTCATAAAATTACAAGCGAAGGGATAATATTCAAGATGCACAATCACATTTATTCAACATGAATCAATAAGTATATGCTAGAACTATGCATAGATATCTTCATGTCCAAAATGCACTTGAACTTGTAACATAACATAAATTCTATATGTATAAAATTTATAAATTATATCTCATGAGTTCATCACTTACCAAAGGATTTTGATCAAAAGTCTTAATTGCGACCCTAAGATGAACTTCGATTCCTATTGAAAGGTGTTAATAACAAATAGTGGATTCCCATCATTCCTTGAAGTCTTAGGCTACTAACAAGCCAAATCTAGCTATTTATGTCATAAACCCATCTATAAATATATGAAATACACTTTAAATAGTCTATATTATTTTCAAGTATTTTGATAGAATTTTTAGGAATTTTTAAATCAAGTTTAGAGTCAAAAGGGCTTTTATGTAAATTTCAAAAAAGTCAAGGGGCCCTTTTGCAAATGTTAAAACACTGATTCTGCATTATCCAAGTGATGGATCTGCAAATTTTCACATCTCGGAGTTATTTAGTAAATTTATAGTAAATCTAGTGGGTCATGGGGTTAATAGCAAATTCAGGAAATATTTTGGGTTCTAAAATAAATCTCAGAAGGCTCAAGGGGTTCATGAAAACTTTCCATCTCCTCTTTCTTCTACCTTCACCAGCAGCCCACTCCCAAGCCCATTTGGGCTTGGGTGGCTGCCATGGCCACCCCTGTGGCCATCCTCGACCGCAGGTGGGCGCCAGCTAGGTTACCCCCGGCGATCGGTCACCTCCTTCAATGGTCGGTGGCTGCTGCCGGCGAGCTCGGACCACCCCCAGCAATTGCTGAAATTATTATTTATTTTTATTTTTTAAGGAATGCCTTTTAATGGCATGCTCTAGCTAAAATTAGGTTTACCCTGTTCCCTAAACATTGAACAAAAATTTAAACTAAAAAGAAAAGGTAATACCTCAGTGAGACTGTTCTTGCACTCTCCACTCCCTTTCTTTAGCTTAGGTATTAGGGGAATGGGGCTGCCTTGGGGTCCTATTTATAGAGGGAGAGG
The DNA here is from genome assembly GCA_038442645.1 of Agave tequilana. Classification (NCBI taxonomy): domain Eukaryota; kingdom Viridiplantae; phylum Streptophyta; class Magnoliopsida; order Asparagales; family Asparagaceae; genus Agave; species Agave tequilana. The sequence continues at coordinate 111,161 of JAVJIF010008686.1, forward strand.
CTTGTGGGAGAAGATTCCCACTATGCACATAACTCCCCACAAAACCGAGTTTGCAAAAGTGACCCAAAATGTACAATATGCATTTTATCTGCACTAAAATTGGTTTAGTTTTGCGTTGCTACAATTACACACTAGGAGACTCCCATGGTTTCTCTTCCCAAAATATACGCAGCATTTTCAACATATCAATGCCCCATCTAGATTTATATGAGTAAGATACAATAACAGACTCCTCCAGTTTTTCAAGTGAAGAAAGTGAAGAACATTCTCAAAATCAAGAGTTAAGGGGGAATAAGATAAGTCTATATTTGTGGAGTTAGTAAATCCTCCAATGTAACGGGTAAACGTGTAACAATGAAATACAATACACTACCATTGATGTTAGCTCTCCTACTCTTTTGGTGTTCAAGAGAGTTATGAGAGATGTACGCCTTAACCCCTTCTAGTTCCACTTTCCAAACAGGGTCCAAGGGGGTTAACCTTTCTTATTTTCTTAGTAGTAAGTAAAAGAATTAGAGGACGGCTGATGAGAATAATCCATCTTGGTGGGTTAGGGTTTCAGAGGAGTTAATTAGGACATAATCAGACTGTATAATTAGCCTAGAGTTGATAATTATCCTTTTTCCAAATATCTAGAGTGGCTAAGGATTCCCTTGACCCTTTCCATGATGCATTATACAACTTAACCCTTCTAGTTAACTGGTACTAAAGTAGGCCTCGATGTAGTCACTAACTTTGCACGCGCTCCATTGAGAATTTGGTTTGCAAAATTCAAAGAAGAAACTCGATCCACCAAGAACTTTCATATGAAATTGTGATCAGATGCTTTGGAATGTAATTATTTTTCTATTGACTGATCTGTAGGAAATCTACAGTAGTTTAATATTCATGGGCCTTTTTAAAATGTATTTCTGCCCTATGCTTTCCTCAAATATTGAATATCCATGTGGTCCATTAGTGGTCTGACTTGAAGAAGCTTAATTGCATGCTCTCACACTAAATGAGGAGTATACAGTAATGTTAATTGGTGGAAGAGAAAAAACATTCAATGTGAAATGCAAAAAAGATCATGACAAGAAAGATCCTACCGTTGTATTTTCCTGAAAAATTAACCTACTATTTTATTACTCTATTGCTTGATGTTTATCATATTCAGTGTGTGGCATCTTCTGAAAGTGTGCTTAAGTGTGCAAGCTATACTTCTGAGTATTGCTATAGGTATCTATTGATAGTCTATGTTTGGTGATATTCCTCACCAATATTTTAAACTTTGTCCAATTGATCTTGAATGATGGACCCTTAGTCTTTCGCTGTTGGAGAAGTATCTAACATGGTGAAATCTCTGCGTGCAAATATATAATGAAAACATTTCACTGTCTCATGGAACTATTATGGCCAACCTTTCCCTTGCATAGTTAAATTTGATCTTTGATAACTGCCTGTCTCGAGTGGCCAACCTACATATCTGAATGTTATGTCAAAAAGAGCAGAAGCACTTGAAGACTCACTAACATGTCTCACATTCACATCAACTTAACATATGTTACATATCTGGCATAACACCTATTATTAGATCTATTAATCTGTAGGAAATTACCTGAAAATTTTTATGCATACATGTTTAAGTTGTCTAATCATGTGGTACATATATGCTGTTGCTGTTACTGGTTTTGACACCCATTGTATTGAAATTTTACTTTTATAGAACTAACTCAAAGCTTCTTTTTCGTTTTTGTCACAGGTGGTCAGACTGTCACTTTCACTCAAGTTGTTACAGAAGTCATGAGGCAGCTTGAAGGAGCATATGCACTTATCTTTAAAAGTCCACACTATCCGAATGAGCTAGTTGCATGCAAACGTGGTAGCACACTGATTCTTGGCGTCAAAGTAAGTATTGGCAATATTTATTGTCTTTATTTGGCTAATACGAAGCTTTCTTGCTGCACAATAGATATCCAATAGATATTAGTAATGAGTCATAAAAGATGTTCTTCTGTTCTTCCAATATGTGATGACAGACATGTATACTGTTTTCTACATTTAGATTACGTATGAGCTCCGCTCACTATTTTTGGTGCTATCACATAAGAGTTATGCACAATATTCTTCTATGGTTATTTTCTATGCTGCATGATCTCTTGAGGAACATTAAATTTATATTTTTATGTGTCTGCCTCACTCATTAATGCAAAAGCATTGCCAAGAAAAAAAAAAGAGAGTGATTGAAAGGTCTTCTTTGTGATTTTCAACAATGTCAAGCATGTCTTTCTTTATCGGGTCTTTCAATTTGTGCTTTCTGCCTACTAACACATGAGTTTCTATTGTTCATTTTTTCTTTTGCTCCTCTTGCCAGCTATACCTTATAGCTCATATCAATTTTTTTCTTTTGTTGTGTTCAAGAAATTATTTTGACATTTTTTTTTAGTTTGTGTTGCTCTCATGTGGTTTGCCCTGAACAAAAGACTGATGCCATGATCCATGAGGTACTATTGTGCAAGTTGTATCAGCACATCCACTTAAATAGACTTAAGGCTGCCTTGTTGACATTGGATATGACATGACCGCAGTGGTGCTTAGCCAACCTGTTCGTGTTCACTAAATCATTTTTTAAAATTTTCCAAGTGATTACTTATTGCACTTAATGCCTTGTACTTTCATGCCAGGGTTCTAAATATCGGATATCAGATTCATATCGGTTGAGGATTTTTCATATCTGATAGCGGATATCGATCGATATATCAGGGATATAGGATAATATCGGATGTCTATATCGAACATTTTATATTTATAAATATCGATAACTTAAAGATAATTATAAAGTTCTACATGTCATCTATTGTACAAATATGTGACAACATGCATGCAAAGCATACAAGCGATATACTCACAATGTAATAAAATAAAATTAGAAATTTGCAAAATCAATTCTTAGTATAATTTTGACAACCCATAATTTATAATTTTATATTGTATGAATCATGAAAAGCTTACTACATCTTGAAACTGGATGAATGAAATAAAGAATAAAAGACGAAATCGTTACTCTTTAAATGTAAGTCTTTGAGTAAGAGGCTTGCAAAATGCAAAAGATATCCATAAGAGTTTAAAAAAAACACATAACTACATATATAAACAAAACAAAATATAAAAATCATTCTCCATTCCAATCCTCAACCTATCGTTAACAACATAGATAAAGTGATATAACATGCATAAACAATAAAATTAAACAATATCATAAACTATTAAATATTTAATAAACATTCTCAAGTCTCAAGTTCCTAATAATTACATAATATAGCACAAAAGTTGAGCCCTAACCTGACTTTTTAAGAACAAGAATCCAAAAAAAAAATGCAATAATGGCTGATATCGGGCTGATACATATCGACCAATATATCAGCCAATATGTCCGAACTGGCTTCAATTGATATGGCAGATTTTCTTATCAAATCGTGTCGGTATGAGTCAAAAAATGATATATCGTTTGACATTTAGAACTAGGTTTCATGCTTGTCGCAAGCTAAGATAAATGATGATTGTTGCGTTTGGTAAGCAACAACCCATGTAAATTGTGGATCACTGTGAAATGAATTCTAAAGAACATTTATTATAGCTTATGCACTCAAGTAGGAATGCCTTTGAATATTAAAAGGATATTTTGGTTGCTTATAGGTGGATTAGTGAGAGGAGAAAAATTAGTTAGAGGAGAAGAGCTGAATGGGTATGTCCGTGAAGACAATAGTGAATATGAGAGTACATGAGTTCACGGATATGGACTAAAGAATGATATGTGAGATATGATTCAATGTCATGATCTTGTGATTGCAAATACATGTTTTAAAATGAAATGAACTTTTGCTATCTTTTAATCGTGAATCAAATTATGGTCACATAGAATCCTTTCTTATTGGAAGGATAGATAGGTTATCCTATTTATTATGTTCGCCTATTTATTAATTCTTTAGAATAAATCATTTTTTGAAGACCGTCATTACTTTTTTGAAAGATATTACTTTAAAGATATTACTTCTATAGATGGGTACATGGAACTGCAACAAGATATCTTACTTCAATTATGAAAGCACATTTTTATCAACCTCTGTAAGAAGTAGTTGTCCAACTAGAATTCCCCTAACATCTCTCCTTTGACTTCTTTCACGTCTCTCAAAAATCTGCCCCTCCTTTTATTAAGGTTATGAAGCAGCAAAATAGAAAACCTGCTCGCATTGATTTTTAAATGGGAACTTGTTGGAGTCAGTGGTTTTATCTAGATGTAAGGAATGATGTTCCGGGCGTAATAATAAATGCCTTGATGATGCCTATTCAAATGTAGAAAGTATAAAGTATCCCAAGGCTATCTCAGTCCTTATCGATACTCTTATTGTGGTTCCAACTATGTCCAAGTAGCAGATTATTTGCAAAGTTCTGCAGTTTGAGATGTATTAATCCTTGTTCATGTCATTACTTTATCAATAGTTTAAAGTTTTTGAATTGTTATCTTAAGTCTTCAAAAATGTTTATTCTTTTAAGTTACGAATTGACCAAGGTTAAGATCAAGTTAACATAATAAGTTCACTTCCAAGATAAACATTCTACTTCTCATATTCAATGTACTTCCAAAACCTAAAGAAGACATCAGCTTACACAATAGTATATCATTTGAGAATTAATTCACTTTCAATAGATAAATTCACTTTTTACTAGAAATAATAAATTCTGAAGACGTTTCTTCACATAATAGAACTGCATCTGACTGAAGATCTACTTGAAAAGATACTAACAAACTAGCAGAAGAGATTTACAAAAGCAGTCATTCAAAGAGTTTCTTTATCAGATATTGTTTATATGAAGAACAATTTTCCAGGTCAAGATTCATGTAGCAGCCACAAGAAGGTAATACAAAAACCAAAGGGAAAGTACCTCAATTATAGATTTTTTTTTTTTCAAAGCTTACGAAAAATTGCCTGACAAATCAATATCACAACAAAATAATATTACAGTGAGTCAGAAACCATGAGGCCTTTGTTCAGTGGTACCATTCTGGAGTAATTTGGAAAGTGAGTATCAATTGATTATCCATATATTATTTATTGATTATCCATATATTTATTTAATACCAGAAGGCACTTACTTGCCAAGTTGCTCCACTATGGTTTCATTGAAAGGTTTTTAATCTATACTATTATCATGTTATGTTATGGAAGGAGAGGCCTCTAGAGCTATTTGACTTATCAGGCAATTTGTGCTAAGCTTTGAAAGTGTTTTTTTTATTTGTGGTTAGGGGTGCTTTCTTTTTTGTTTCTTGCTATGCCTTCTTATGATCGCTATATGGAGCTTATTTTGGAAAATGATTTCTCCATTGACCAAACTGCGATAGAGGATCCTCTTTTAATGTTTGCTTATGTAAATATCATCCATTTATATTCTAGTATCTTCCAAAGTAGATCTTTAATCAGAAGCAATGCTATTATGTGAAGAAATGACTTCAGAATTTAGAAGTAGAGGAAGAATCAGAATTAAATTGTTCCTATCGCACAAGTGGATTTATGTGCTGAAAGTAAATTAATCCTCAAATGATGTACTATTATGTGAATTAATATAAAATCAAACTTAGAGTTGTCTTTGGAAGTGGATTTTTTTATGTTAAATTTTGATCTCAACCTTGGGCAAAAAGAATCTGGGCATAGTTTTGAAGACCTAAAATAGCAACCCGAAATTCAAACCATTAACAGAGTTATTTTTCATGAGTAGAGATTAATACAATCTCGAACTTCAGAACTTTAGAAATGATCCGTTACTTAGACATTCAAACATAGCTTCTATGCGTGTTTAGTTGCAACCACAATGAGAGTACTAATAAGGAGGGACCAAAATAGTCTTGAGATACTTCCGAGTTTCTTCATTTGAATAACATCATCAAGGGATTTCTTGCAGCCTTCAACCCATTCATTAGACCTGGATAAACTCACTGGATTAAGCTCCACGGTCTGTTGCCATGTAAATATAAATGTGGGTAACTTTTCTGTTTTGCTACTTTCAAATCATTAAAAAATATATGGAAATGTTTGAAGCTAAGGAAAGTTGGAGGAGAGAGTAGTTGGGAAAATTATAGTTTGACAGCTGTCTCTTATAGAGTTCGGTACACATGATGTGTTGGTTGAAGTAAGATATTTTGTGATGGTACAAAAGTTTAACTAGATTGTCTTTAGAAATGGTTTGTTATGAATATCAATAATGTGTCAATGTATAAAACAGAGGGATGCACAACCTCTATCTCCCTCACAACAGTTTATATTATTTATTTACTTTTTATAATTGGTATGACGAACAGCAAACTACTATGCAGCTTTAAACACCTTTCCTATTTTGTTCATGATATGATTTTGATTCTACCAAATACGCCTACTAGATACAGTGGTTATATGGCAAGCCAATAGTGGTGGTCGGCAGTATATAGGCATGTGCAATTTTCACTTGAAGTGTATATTCACGTAGATGGTGTAATTGATTATCCAATTTGGTAAATAGGTTGTTTAGTTAGTCTTTTTTGCAATATATTTATGTGCTCAGCTTGCTAGTTATTTGAAGATCTATTAATTCTGAGTGATATGAAAGTTTCCAGTGTTTTGAATGAAATTACATGTCTTGCACTATACCTGAAACATTTCCCCTAGACTTTACTAAAGTTTAGTTCCAATACGGGGTAATTTTAACTAGATTTATCTCTAAAACCTTTAACGCCCAGGACAATTCAACTATCTGCTCATCAGATTTGTGGCGTGCTTTACCTTCATATCAGTATTTTAAGATTTTTCCAATATTGGGTTTACTTTTCCTTCAAATGTACATGTTCTTCTGCTTGCCTTGATACTTTTTAAAGGATTTATCATCTAGTGTAGGTGTACCCAAAGTTTCTGGTGAAGACTATTTATTTTACTAGACTGACTGATGAGAATCGGACGGCTCAGACTTATTAGTATTTATTTAGATTTAGAATTTAGATTCGAAGAAGATTTGATTTGATTTGATTTGGCATGATTTAGATTTTTATTTAATTTAGATTTGAATAAATTTTGTTAAGATTAAGAGTTAATTTAGATTAAATTTGAGAAAATTTGATCCTATCAATAATTGCACGTGTGGTGTACATTTTGTAGGCTATATATAGCCATGTAGTAGACTTTGAGAATTAATGATTATTTGCTTAAAATTTGTTTCTCTAATGGAACTTTTGTGTTTGATTTAATCTCATGGATTAATCGAATTAGGCGGTGAAGTAGAGATTCGATTTGTGATCCGTGATCATACGCAATCCTGTTTCACTGTTCTTCCCAATTCCACCAAATTTTCACCACAAACTCTAAATTCTCCTTCGTTCCATATTAATTTTGATATCAGAGCTAAAATTTCAGAAAAAATTGTTCATCATTTCTTTCCAGACTCCCATCTGCAAGCTCTAGATCTACACCATCACCACCGCCACAATGCTTCAATTGCCTCCACCTCATCATTGTCATCACATCATCATCGCTGCCTCCATCCCTTGTCGTTCAACACCATCACCACCGCCACAATGCTTCAATTGCCTCCACCTCATCATTGTCATCACATCATCATCGCTGCCTCCATCCCTTGTCGTTCAGTCTCCACCAAGTCCTCGTCATCGGCGCTGAGATCTCCACGCCGCCATGTCGATGAAGACTGCCTCGTCCTCACTCCTCTGATCTTCTCCGCCCTTCCCTTTTATCTTCATGTCTTCGAAGAAATTTTTTGCCGTCTCCATCTTACTTTATTACTTATTATTGTATTCATCAAAGATGAAAATTTTCAAGCCGGGGAGAATGATGGGAATCAGATGACTCAGATTTATTAGTATTTATTTAGATTTAGAATTTATATTTGAAGAAGATTTGATTTGATTTGACATGATTTAGATTTTTATTTAATTTAGATTTGAATAAATTTTGTTAAGATTTAGGAGTTAATTTAAATTAAATTTGAGAAAATTTGATCCTATCAATAAGTGCACGTGTGGTGCACATTTGTAGGCTATATATAGCCACGTAGTGGACTTTAAGAATTAATGATTATTTGCTTAAAAATTATTTTCCTAATAGAAATTTTGTGTTGTTTGATTTAATATCATAAATTAATCAAACTAGACAGTGAAGTAGAGATCATCCGGGTTGCGATCTGTGATCATACTCAATCCCTAGTTTCACTGTTCTTCCCCAATTCTACCAAATTCTGACCACAAACTCTAAATTCCCCTTCGTCCCACAACACTAACACAATTCAGGATTTTGAAAACCTTGCTGCATGTTTTACCGTGTCTTGTAATGTAAATTTGTATGCCAGTATACTGAATAGTAATCAGCTGAGAAATTTCTGTTTTCAGGAACTAACTGATGATAAAAGTCGTGGAACATTATTTCATGATGTTAAATCTCTCACAAAGAACGGTCAGCCAAAAGAACTGTTTTTTTCCAGTGATTTATGTGCTATTGTGGAGCATACAAAAAACTATTTGGCTATTGAGGATAATGAAGTGGTGCATGTTAAGGTAATACTTAACTTGTATGTATTACTACTATATTGGAATGTCAATCTCATTAATAGTTAACAGTTTCATATGCTTTATTCATTGTCTTTGCTCTTGCGTCTTCCTTGGAAGAAATATAATATGTTATCTTCTTATGTCCTCATAATTCATGAATTCTTTAGCTTTTAATTTCTCTTTGTATGTAAAAGTCAAGTTTAGTTGGTTGATTTATATTGAGTGTCCAATGGAAGTTATTGGTGTTTCTTTTTTTGTCTCTGAAATCGTTGGGAGGTTTTCCAAAATATCCTCGAGGTGCTTGATTTATCTATTTTAATTGAAAAATCGCTCCGTGCTTCACCTGCTTTATCATGTTATTCCTACATATCTTTATTGGTCTAGTATGTGTTTCTTGAATTTACTAGAATGTAGCAAATAATGTCAACGAAAAAGTAATAATTTCATAATTGCCTCATAGTGAACCAAGTAGGTTTATGTGCACACGCTGTGCATGTTCCTACATACAGTTAATGGGCTAGTATGTGTTTCTTGAATTTACTACAATATAGTGAATAGTGCAAAACAAAGTATTTATAATTTCTTTATTGTCTTAACCAAGTAGGTTTATGTGCACATTCTGCGCATGTTCTATGGTTGAGAGAATTTTTCTTCTTCTTCTTCTTCTTCTTCTTCTTCTTTAATTAAGGAGGATTCTTCTTCTTCTTCTTCTTTAATTAAGGATGATTGTTAAATTATTTTTGCTTGTTGTATGATTTAATAAATTTTAGCTAGTTTTGTATCACAAAAGTTATTTGCGAGTGAGTACATTGGAATCTGAACCTCTGTGCACATGTTGCATGGTTGAGAGGATGTAGTATTAGGCAAAAGAAAATGCATTTTTCTAGTCTTCACTGTTCTTTGTTAGGACCATTGTGGTGTAATAAATTTTATATGTCCTGTAACTTCAAATCCATTTTATCTCATTTTTGAAGCCTCTAATTAGATGCTTTACCTTAGAGTATGGATAAGGTTTTCTGCTGTGATCATGTACAGGACATCAATTTTTCATCCGCAGAGTATGATCCATTGAAACTTTTAGCGGTATGTTAGCTAAGAACCTAGTTGGAATGCATGGTTTGGAGTATGAAATTTGAAACTTCATCATGTGAGAAGTGGTGGGTCGTTCAAAGACTTCATTGGAGTTATTTTCAGTGGTGATCCTGATAGTACTAACTACTGAGTCCTGAACCTGATATTAGAAACAAGTTTGGTGTCATCACATAAACCTTAACAATAACAACATGAATCAATCTTCATGTCCATCTAATAAAGTGACCATTGGAAAACAGCAGAAAAAAGTAACTGCTCAAATAGTCATCATCTTGGCAATTGGAGCAATATAAAATTTTTGTCATGTCTTGAGTTTACTGAGCCACTAAACGGACTTGATACTGTTCAAACCAACTAACAGAGTATTTTTCTTTTTCCCCTTAAAGACAGCGAGACTCCCCTGGAGGAGGAGGCAATGTTCTCGCTTAGACATAAGTTTTGAATAAAGTTCAGTTACAAATAAAACATGGTGTGTCCACCTGATAAGAAAAGCCTTCTTCACTGGGTTTTCTTTTTTCTTGGGGATGTTGGTGTTGTTGACTTTATGGGGCTCAACTGCAGGGATGTTGGTGTTGTTGACTTTATGGGGGCTCAACTGCATCCCTCCTCAAGTGGGTGTCTTAGTGTAAATGACTAGGTAAAAAATAGTTCTCGCAAAAATAACCTTTGCAATTAATTTAACATACAACACACCTTGTAACAAATATTAGATTTAACCATATGTTACTATGATGTATCAATAGATCAAGCTTTTCTTTCCACGTGGGCCTACAATCCCTTTTCTCCATTCATCTCTGTTAAGGGCTATCTTCTCTGTTATATTAACAACTAGAGTATCCTTTATAACTGCCTCAATTTTTGGGGCCATGATATACATAATTGATTATACAAAGTTACAAAAATTGTACGATAGGTTATACTTTAGCATCTATGTAGACAATTTTTGTTCTACATTCTTAGAAATGTGTGTGCATGGATTGCATGTGTCTATGAGTCTATGCATGTATGTTTATGTTTTCTGCTTCTAACTAATTATAATATATTTTGTTATACTACCACTAGTATGCATAATCAATTGTCATGCTGCCGTGTCCATCTGTCCTATGTTCCAGGGAATTGTGTGTTGCCATGTCCTTGTCGCATCCATATCCCATGTTCATGTAGAAACCTTATCAGAGTTGGAAAGATCTCCACTAGAGTTGAAATTTGATTGCAATGGAAGGCGAAGACTTTGTGAACAACAGGTTCTCATCTTTGGCTTATAGGCATAAACCTTGGCCCATTGTAATTTTGATGATAAGCAGTGTCGAAGCAATTGGCAGGAGTGGGGGTTAGACATACGCCAAAAGTGTTTTGTTGATCGAAAATAGAAAGAAAGCCAGGTGCATTTTTCAAAGAAGTCTCAGTGATTTGACTAATCCCTGTTCTCTTCATTTTGTTACTCAGTTGTTAGTATTGATGGAACAGCTGACCCTGAAACAGTTTCAAAATCTACCCTATAGATAAAAAGGAACTTAAGTAGATTAAAAGTATTCTAAAGTTAAATAGTTTCATGTTGTCGTTAATGGAATATTGTGGAGCCAATTGTAGAGCTATTGTAGTTTGATTCTTCTGCATAATTTTGTTAATAGTTGCATCTGTTCTTTCTTTTTCCTTTATAGTGGAAAATCATGATTTTGGTCATTTTCTATTTCTTTTATGACGTAGATACTTCATATAGTATTCAGAAAATCAAGATTATTTCCTTTTTCTGATTGTACCAGGATGGATGTGTATCAATCCTGAAGTTTGACCATGGGAAAGAAAAGCCAGCATCAGTGCAGCGTGCATTATCTGTTCTTGAGATGGAAGTTGAGCAAATAAAGAAGGGAAATTATGATCATTTCATGCAAAAAGAAATTCATGAACAGCCACATTCTTTAACTACAACAATGAGGGGAAGACTAAAAGACAATGGTGTGGTTTTGGGTGGGCTAAAGGAGCACATGAAAACAATAAGACACAGCAGAAGGATTGTATTCATTGGTTGTGGTACAAGCTACAATGCAGCTTTAGCAGTAAGACCATTTTTTGAAGAGCTATCTGGTAAGTACAGTATGAACATTTCTGCTTTTTTATCTTCCAATACTATAAACATTTGAATACTGATTTTTATTTGAAGGTATCCCTGTCACTATGGAACTCGCAAGTGACTTGCTGGACAGACAAGGTCCAATATACAGAGAAGATACAGCAGTTTTTGTTAGTCAATCTGGGGAAACTGCAGATACTCTACTTGCGCTTGACTATGCCTTAGAAAATGGGGCAATGTGTGTTGGCATAACCAACACTGTTGGTAGTACATTGGCAAGAAAAACTCACTGTGGGGTTCACATAAATGCTGGGTGTGAGATAGGTGTTGCCAGTACCAAGGTAAACATGTTTTCCATTTTTTGCCTTCTGTGACTATTCCTGCTTATCTAATAATTGTTTTCATCCTGATTTTCAGGCATACACTAGTCAGATAATAGCAATGGCTATGATGGCATTGGCTATTGGAGATGACAGAATATCCACGCAAGTGAGAAGAGAAGAAATCATAAATGCTCTTTCTGAACTACCCGGTATGTCTATTGAAATTCATATTTCATTGGATGAGTTATAAATGTTTGATCACTACCAAATTTGCAAAATAGAAAGATTCAGATGGACAGACTGACCTTTTTGTATTGTGTGGCAGATAAAGTCAGAGAAGTACTGAAACTTGATAGTGAGATGAAAGCTCTTGCAGAATCGTTGACAGGCACACAATCTCTCCTTATATTTGGCAGGGGTTACAACTATGCCACTGCTCTTGAGGGTGCTTTGAAGGTGAAAGAGGTAGCGCTCATGCACAGCGAAGGGATGCTTGCCGGTGAAATGAAACATGGCCCATTGGCATTAGTGGATGAAACTCTTCCTATCATTGTACTTGCCACACGAGATGATTGCTTTAGGTCAGTATTGTCCGAAGTTGATTAAGGTCGGGCTTTTGCCATACGGTAATCAGGTACTTTTTCTTGATGACTAATGTTTTCATATAACCATTCCATACAGTAAACAACAGTCAGTAATTCAGCAACTTCATGCCCGTAAAGGTCGTTTGATTGTGATGTGCTCGAAGGGAGATTCATCTTCTGTTAGTCCCAGCGGATCTTGCAGAGCTATTGAAGTCCCTCAAACTGTTGATTGCCTTCAACCTGTTGTCAATATAATTCCATTGCAGGTATTTTTCAAGTTTATATTGCACTCTGCGATTTCCTTTTTGCTTTTTGTAACTTACAAGTTCTTTATGTGTCTTGAAATTCAGTTACCGATTAGTAATTTTCTTTTAAACAAGCTTTCATTCCTTTTCTATATCTTTCTTTACTAAAAACATATGATCGAGAAAGGAAATTTAAGTGCTAAAATGGAAATAAATCTTTCCTGAGATATTGTATAAATTATATGTAAGTGGTGAACTCGCCGGAGAAGTGGGGATGGTTTGGAGAAAATGGGGATGCCCATGGCTGTGCAAGAGAGTGGTGGCATGGGTGTGCGCGGCCAGGGCGTCAGGGAAGATGCAGCTACTGTGCGTTGGGTGGTGGAGATGGATTAGGGTTTGTTTAAGAAAGATTGCTTAACATGGCCAGAGCTCAAGGTACCAAGAAAACTCTGTCACGCCCCGTATCCCAAAATACGTGGAAACGGAGTCGCGACGAGAGTCGGCAGCACTATTAGAATTCATGTGCATAGTACCATGCCGGTGACATACCAGGCGATATGCTGGGTGAACTGTCGGCACACAACATGCAGATGCACATGCCCACACACAGACACATGGGCATGCACACCCATACACACAGGCAGGCATTCACCCACAAGCACGCCCGCGTGCACACAAACAGGCACGGACGCATGGGCATGAACACCCAGTGATGCACATGTATGTTTGTGCCTGTGTGCCTAATTAATAATTTCTTTCATTTGGGTCCAGATCAATGTTGTGTGAAGCTAGTCCCTTATCTAATGTGAAGCTTGTTCAAATTCATTGATCAATAAGATTTCTCTGTACTCCATTAATACAGGATTCAGTGTGATATTTAAAAAATCTTGTAAAAATATGAAACTAATAAAAAATGGAAGTACATTTGTGGCCAGATGAATAGAAATTTTCCCGTGGTTCCTGATTTGAAGTTCAACTCAAATTTTTTGAGGTTCGCTGATGCACAACATTCTGCAGCGCCACCAGGTCTTTATGCAATTCTTCTGCTATCTACAATGGTACCAGGGGACCTTGTTCCCATGTAATCTTTTTGGTTGTATTCGGACGCTGGACCAATCTGAATTGCTTATTGATGTAGTTCATTTCTTTCCCTTGAAGTACATTAAGATTGATATATTTTCTATGGCAAATTTACCATGTTTCCCCTTCTTAGACACTCGAGTTTGTTGAGTTCCACTCAATTCTTTGCTTTCTGTTGCTGCAGTTGCTCGCCTACCACCTAACAGTTCTACGAGGATTCGATGTGGACCAACCAAGAAATCTTGCAAAGAGCGTGACTACACAATGAGTTGAATAGGGGAGTCTTTAACATATTTTTATTTTGATCCGGAGTTCAACTAATGGCAGACTTGAAATCAGATTCTGACGTACCGAGGCGTATGGTAGTCAATTGTGTTCTTTGTTTGAACTTGACAGTAGCGTGGAGCAGAAACAGTATAATCTTTGTGATTTACTTCGTGATGTATGGTCACATTCCTCGTGTTACTGCGACCAACTGATGACTGCAATTCTTTTGTTGTTGGTGTAAAGGATTGCTTTGTGGCTTGAGAGTGGGAATTGGCTTCAGCTGCTTGTGTCTTTCTAGTCCAGGCATGCTGGTCCCCAAGTAGACCGTGATGGAGAGGGACGCTGCTGCGTCCCTGTAACGCTAGAAGCAAAAACAAGCAAGAAAAGGCGGTACGCTCCCTTACCGATGCATTTTGACATTCTTCGACATGTCGAGAGCGCTCTCTCAGTGATAATCGAACTTCAAGGGTGGTTGTTTCTAGGCAAACCTCTTGTTGTCTCTTGCACTGCTACCTTCTTTAGATAATCGAACTTTTGCATGCCCTAGGAATGACTTGAAGTGCTTGGAAATGGTTGAAGTAGTTGAATAGGAAGATCCATTATGACTGTAGCTCAATTACTAGCACTGCTACAGTGATTTACAAAGATCCATACGAGTCCGGATTGCATGGAGTTCCTGGTTTCCATGTAATTCTCCAATTCCAATTTCTCTCATCTCTCCCCAATTCCAACCTCCTCTCTACCACTTGAGATTAATATTTGGGGATGAAATTGGACGAGAGAACCCTCCTTTGTGTGATTTCGCTCTTATCAATATTAAGAAGATTACCCTTTTATTTGTTATCATACGTATTTCTTTGTAGGTTTTTCTTCTAGGTAGCATAGATGTTGATAATTTGGTGAAGAAATTTCAGTATATCATTTCACTGAGGGTTACATCAATATATATAGGCATGTGGAGAGAAGAATAAAGAAAGTATGCACGTTAAGGTACAATGAACCACACATCTATATACGGGAAGTTCAGAAATAATGAACCACATGCCTCACAGGAGGTCCATATACAATGAACCACATGTATGTTAACGCTCCCCCTCAAACTCACGGCAGATCGAACACTGAGAGTTTAGATAAGACTGTGTGAAACGCATCAGAGGTCTGCGCCTTGATGATCGAGATTGAGACGAGATGGTGTAGTGGCTGCATAGGACAGAGGCGATGAAGGATGGGTGACACTTGCATATAGGACGAGTCGACAAACGAGAATAGGATGTCGACGAACGAGACGAGATGCGACAAAATGGGCCATGCAGGGAAGAGGCGATCACCGATGATGCGTGCATAATAAACGAGGATAGAGGTAGAAGGACTCATGAGAACTCAACTACGTGAATTGTGCTGCAAAATAAACGAGGACATAAGTATAAGGGCTCACGAGAACCCGACCACGTGTACTGTGCAATAAGGTGGTAGAGGTAGCGTCGGAGGACGAGGGACAGAACTCGCGATGGTGTAGGCAAGGCAGATCTCGGTGGCAGATGTCATGCTGGAGAGATTTCACGGAGGAGGAAGCCTCCGCGCTGGAGAGTGAGGGCCTAGGACGATTGTGGAGACAAGGGCCGATGGCGTTAGAGTAAGATGTCGTCAAGATCGACAATAGTGGAAGATGAAGAGATGGCCGGTGCTAGGCACAGCTACATAAGCATGGCCCAGCAGAGGCTCGTTGATAGTGTATAACGACGATCAGAGGAATGACTCTGATACCATGATAATTTAGAGGAGAAGAAATTTCAGTATATTATTTCACCAAGGGTTACATCATTATATATAGGCATGTGGAGAGAAGAATAAGAAAAATATTGTGACGCCCCGATCCGGCGGGTACGGGGACGCCACTGCGACGTATATACGCAGGTCGAAAATACCCTCACGTATATGCGCCAAGCTTCAATACAGGCAAGAATCAGAGACGGAAGCACAGTGGTAACATATATCCCAACAGAAATAGCGTAAGTACATGGTTATCATAAAGAATAATGCGCCATTACATGAATGTTACATCACCAGAAAATACAAAAGTACATAATACATGAAGAGATATACAAAAACAGAGAGGGGCTCACGAGTAGCAATAGGGTCTCGGGAGCCAAATGGGAGAGGTACTGAGAGGAAGAGTTATGACGACGTCCAAGTTTCTGCTACACTCTGACCACCACGGGAGGATCCGCTGCGCATTCTGATCAGCTCCAGCCAAGCCACCAAGGTCCAGACTTCAGGATCTGGACATGAGAATCTAGGGTTGTTAGCAACCCCAGCGAGTACATATAATAAAGCCAGGTGGCGTGCATATCAGGTACATGTGTACAAGAAAGGTGTACCGTGAATATAAACATATAAGAACATGAAATAAGACAGTGAGTAAAGTAACTACAGAAAATCAGTTATATAAGCTCACATTACCGATCAGTGAGATTAGTACGTCGAAGGAATAATCCAAACAAGGAAACCCTCATATATATACCCTATACTTCACGACACTGTAATATGAGTTTATATAATCTGTCTTTACCTTCACAATATAATGATAAAATAGTATGGAAGCAATTAAGTAATCCTACCAGATAACATATGTCTAAGTGGTGAGCAGTATAAACCAAGAGTATAGCTGGTCATATATCAAGAACATGTTATTATTAAATTATTAAGACTCATCTGATTTGTATACGTCGGTATGTGTCCTATCCCACATACCTCAGCATACAGATCCGAGAGTAAGTTATTGGAAACTGATGGGGATGATGAACCATGCTTAGAATGGGTCCCGTACATGCCCGGGACAACGGTCAAGGAGTATCCGGTACTGAGCCGGAACGTACCGCTAGGTACTGGGACTTATTGTACGCCCGAACAGGAATAAGATGTCACCGCTCCCACAGGAATAGGCCCAGGGGCTTATGGTACAACTGGCAGGTAAGGGAGTAGGGGTGTCAGTACACCCCACGGAAATGCCTGGTGGCCTCCAGGTCGAATCCAAGTACATGGGCGCGCGCACTATAAGACCATCATAAACATAGAGACTATATCGGTACTCATCAGTTTCCCCTATCCCGGTATAAGTTGTCTACTTATTATAATTTGTCCAGTGATAATGTCCACAGAGTATTCATAGTAATCTTATATTCATGGTTATCCTATTACGGGGATCAACAGGAGTATAGCATCAGGAGTAATGTCAGGAGCCCCCTATTTCAGGGGTTCAAGAATACAGGAGTACAAGAGTACCAAATATCTGGTAATAATATAATAGTATGTCAAGTCCCCGTAAAAGTGATAGTCATGAATATGTCATATAATACAGATATCAGGGGTGGTAGTGTCCGGTCAAGAGTCATGATGTCAGGTCCAGGTATTTGTACCACATGAAAGCATATCATATACCGTGTGTCAGGAGCAGGTGTTAAGTATGACATATCAAGTATCAGTGTCTAACATCAAGTGATAAGTGTAGCATGGCAAGTACCAGTGTCGGGTATCATATGTCAAATATAGCAAAAGGTATCATGTGTTAAATATAGCATGGCAAGTACCGGTGTCGGGTATCATATGTCAAATATAGCAAAAGGTATCATGTGTTAAATATAGCATGACAAGTACCGGTGTCAGGTATCATGTGTCAAATATAGCATGGCAAGTACCAGTGTAAATACCGTGTGCCAGTATAAATAACGAGTGCTAGTGTAAATACCGAGTGCCGGTGACATGCATAACAAGGAGACATGTACGAAAAATTACAGTAGCAAGTTTAGGCATGTTAAAATATCCACATATCAATATCATGTTATAAATACAAGAGTAATTATGTTTAAGTTAATAATAAGTACTCACCTGAAACCGGGTGAAATACTGGTTAAAAGTCCGAGAAACCCGCGAACCGTACAAGCAATCTACTAGCCCATAGATATATTTTAAAATATATAATTATAAATATTTATATAAATATTAGAGAGGGAATGAGAGAGGAGAGATAGGAGAGAGAAAGTTGTAGGAAGGAGAGAGAGAAAGAGAGAGAAAATATGGTGTTTTTAAAAGGAAAATAGAAATTAAAATGAAAGGGGGTAGAGTTGTAATTAAAGGGAAGTAATAAGGGAATGAGGGGAGGGGTATTTTTGAAATGAGGGAAATGTGTGTTTTATTTAGGGAATGAAAGAAGTTTGAGATGAAAGAAAGAAAGAAAGAAAATAAGGAAAGAAAGAAAGAAAAAGAAGAGGGCGGCCGGCCGGCGGCGGCCTGGCGGCTGCGGCGCCGGTGATGCTGGGCGCGCGCGCGGCGGGAGAGAGGGAGGTGGATGTGGGGTGTTTGCTTTGTTGTGGTGGTTGTTATTTTGGTGGAGGTGGTAATGGTGGTTGGTGGTGGTGGTGGTTGTGGTGATGATTGGATGTTGTGGGGAGTTAGAGGAGGAGGAGGAGATGATGTTGGGCTGGTTGGAGTGGAGAAATTGGTAGAGGGGATGGTGAATTTTGGAGAAGAAATGGTAGTAATGGAGATGGGTTTTGGTGAAATTGGTAATGGTGGGAGGTTGTTGGTGGTTGAAGGAGATGGTGGTGTGAAGAGGAGGTGTTGGGGAGTTGGTTGGGTGGCCTAGGAGTGGCCGGAGGTGGTGGTGGTGAAGGTGGAGGCGACGGCCATGGTGATGCTTGAGTGGGTTATGTGGTTGAAGGAGATGAAGTTGATTTCTTTTTGGATTTGTGTTGGAAAGTGAAGAATGAAGTGGTTTAATAGAGGATGGGAGGAATGAATTGAATTGATGATTTAGGGGAGGTGTAGGGCTGCGACAGCAGCCCTACTGCTGTCGGCGGCAGCGGGCGGCTTGGCAAGGATCAAGCCGTTAATTATGGGGGGGGGGAGAAATCAAAGTGAAGAAAAGAAAAAGAAAGAAAAGAAAGAAAATTAAAAAAATAAGAAAAAAAGAAAATAAAATAATTTAAAATTTTTATTATTAATTAATTTATTATTATAATTTCTGGTAGTATAAAGTAGGGGAGTATAGGAGGGAAAAGCAAGAAAAGAAATTACCGGTAAAAATATTATTATTTAAATAAGGCGAAAATTTGACTGTTTCAGAAACATTTCGAAAATTTTTTAAAATAGAAAATATTATTCCAAGATACACGGTGAAATCAGATTCAAGAAATTCGATGTAATTTTCAAATTAAAATCTTGAAATCTTCCGGCAATACTGGCGACACCAGAATCGGTCAAATTTTGATAAATTTAGAAAATCTCAAAAAATGTATTTGATAGAAAATGGAATTATAAGAAGTACTGTGAAAGCTGTTTCTAAAAATTCAAACCCGTTTGAAAATTAAAAATCCGGGAATCAGTCAGCGATGCCGACCGACACCGGTTTTGGAGATTTTGCAGAAAAATTTCGAAAAATTTCAGAAAATCATGAAAAATCTAAAATATTAGAAAACAGTCTCTGAAACTGAAATCGGTCAAATCGGACTATCAGAAAGTAAATCGGGCTACTGGCTGGTATCGGGTTCCCGGTCCGGGTCAAGGCTTACTCTCGGTCTGAGAATCCAAATCCGATATTCAAAAATATAAGTAATCACAACTCAAAAATACAAAGGAAGAAAACTGAACAATGTGGTCGAAAAATTTTGGGACTCGTATCTGGGTACGTATCCCGGGTACGGGGTGCTACAAGTATACACGTCCAGATACAATGAACCACACATCTATATACGGGAGGTCCATATACAATGAACCGCATGTCTCACAGGAGGTCTAGATACAATGATTTACATGTCTGTTAACATATATCATTACGAGGGAAGTTGATTGCTGAAATGATAATTGATATGATAGAAGTAGAGAAGTAGAAGTACAAACTATTAATTCTTTTCTAGATCGGAATCCTTAAAAGAAATCTAGACCTATCAGATTGAATGAAATTGGGGAGAGGAATTGGAATTGGAATTGGAATTGGCGGGGCCAACATCACATGGCCCCCTAATTTCTCTCTCCAATTCCATCCACCCCCGACACAACCCTTAGCAAAATTGAAATTGCAATTTCTATTTTGTTTTGCTTTATTTGGAAATCCAATTCCTAACTAAAAGCTAAGACTTTCAAAGGAAAGAGGGGAGAGAGAAAAAAAAAAAAAGAGAAAAGGGAAATTGATTAAAAAAAAAATTTAGAATTTAAAGATTATTATTTGTAAGGCCCACGTCTCTTTCCTATGCTATTTTCTCAAAACCAACCAAACAAGATCTCAGTATAACTGCTATTGTTATAATAAAGTAGTACCATTTTCCTAAAGGTGAAATTACACAAGTTGCTCCCATCTCTTGAGCTCAAACGCCCAAAATGCAAACATTAGGTAGTAAATAGAAATACAGCAAAATTACCTTTATGCTACTCCTATCTTCAGTACACACCACCATCAACAGCAACAGTGAGCAAACAATCAATTTAGAAAATATTTCTAGGTTCAAATCATTTGAGGATCCCTACTTCTACATATAATAGGATTTGAACATAGTCTACTTCCTTCAAAATTCATGATTGAGAGGTTAAATTTAGGATAAATTGCGAAAAAAATTCCTGCACTATCAGAATTGTTGCACCACACCTCTTTGAATTATATAAAAATTTACACATTGATATTTTAGACTTTAACATAATTTCCTTTTCCATTCAAATCAGACACGTGCAGAGCACGGGACTCACCTAATCATCCTGATTACTTTAGATAATTTATTTTAAAAAAATTATTCTAAAATTCCCCCGATTTGTCTTCTTTCTTAGAAAACTCTAAGTAGCAAAAGAGGAGGAGAAGAGGATGATGAGGCTATGGTGACGACGATGACAGTGGAAAGGAGGAGAAAAAAGAGGTGAAGGGGGGCTTGAGCTAAGTTTACGGTTCAAATTAAGAAGTGGTTTTGGGTAAGGGCGATGGTAGAGAAGATGGTGACGGTGGTAGATTTGGAAAGAAGGAGATGAAGGAAGGAGGTAGAGGAGGTGTGGTGGTGGTGATGATGATGGTTGTGTGTTTTAAAGAGAGGTAGTGGTGGAAAAGGAGGTGGGTAGATAGTGGGTTTTTTTAGGAGGAGGAGCTGGTGGTGGGTTAAGGGGGGTGGGGGGGCGTGGCGTGGTGTTGGTGAAGGAAGCGGACGATGTGGTGATTTTGAATTTTTTTTTTCAAAAAAATTCTACTTAAAAGGGTCTTATATTCTAGACATATTTCTTTTAACT
Source organism: Agave tequilana (assembly GCA_038442645.1). Classification (NCBI taxonomy): domain Eukaryota; kingdom Viridiplantae; phylum Streptophyta; class Magnoliopsida; order Asparagales; family Asparagaceae; genus Agave; species Agave tequilana. The sequence goes on from JAVJIF010008686.1 coordinate 132,643, forward strand.
CTTTTTAATGAAAAATTTAACGGTATTGCGACATAGGGAATCAATGAGCAAGTTTTCATAATTTAAATGGTTTAATGCAGCACTCTTGATATTGCAAAGGTGATGCCCACAATTTACCCTTAAATTTATTCATATTATTTTTTTTCAACTTTATTGTACAAATAAATTTTCACATACTGTTTGATTTCTTCCAATTGGAGTTGCAACAATATTTGATGCAGTTGAAAGTCAAATTATACCTACAAAATTTTAAAATTCTAGAAATTTTAGATATATAATTGTAAAATGTTGAAGGAGCGATAATAAATGTAACAATCATCTTCTTCGATATATGTCAAGTGAGGTAGGTTCTCAAGAATTCAGTTGGCCATTATAAGTATAACTGAGAAATCATATTGACAATCTTAGTGTTTAATATGACTACAAAGTACAATGGGAAACCCAAATTCCATTATTTGTTTGTTTGCAAGAGAAGTTCTGAATAAGGCATAACCAAACATTGGAATCTAATTTAAAACGAGCATTACTAAATAAAATGTAAAATAAAATAATTTATCTATTAATATAAATTTACATGATAACAATACAATTTTATATATATATATTTTTTAATACATAGACCATAATCGGGATTTGAACATAGGACTCCATACAACCCGTTCCCACTATTTTACCATTGAGCCATGCCTCACTCAGCTTTGTAAAATTCAATTGATCGAGAACATATTCTCATTTTCTCATGCACGAAATATTCACATAACATTCGTTTTTCTAAATATGCACCCGCAAGCGTTTATCGAAAAAAATAATAAAATCTCTATAATTCTTTTAATTTAAATGTTGCACAAGCAAATTGTGAAGATAATAAGAAGAGGAAGAAAAATTAAAGATAATAGACATTAATTAACCATTGATCATGCACTCAGCATAATATTATTGAAAATATGACTTAATTAAATCTGGCTAATCTGCTGGCAAGAATCCTATTTACATGCACAAATATCTCTTTCTAAAAAATTCAAATATAAATTGGAAGTAAGAACTGTCCCAAAGTACAAAGAACTACAAATAGATAATTAAAAATAACACAAATAGATATTCATCAATTAACAAGGTAAAAAATCTGTACATTTCCATGTCAAAAAGTTCAACAAAATTATGTTTCTAAAACCAAAGAGAGAGCACAACCTTGCAGCTGGGCTTTTCCATACATACTATTGCTAGCATACTAGGACACCAATTATGCAGATAATTCTAATCTTTCCATTCAAGTTTCTAACCCTTGAAAGAGCAGTTACAAATGCAATTGATTAATTTTTTTTTTTTTTTGCGGTTATCTCATATTTCTCTCTAAAGTGCCTTATTAAAAAGGGTTTTTTAGATATGCTTCCCATAAATCTTTCTTATTTTGATATATCCCCCATAAATCTTGGATATTTTATATATCTTCGAAAATCTTTAAGTTATCTCAAATATCCCAGATCCCTTGAGGTAGACAAATGAGGAGAAGAAATAGAATGATTAGAATAGCACGAATCTCGTATTAGATTTAGCACTTTTTCCCTATTTATACTGAATGAAGGTAGTTTACACTGTTATGCCAAGTTGGCAAGTTGCCGAACAATCAAAGCAAGTGTGAATCAAGTTCTACCGTCCAACATATTGCCTCTAGTACTCTATTCAATTTATACTTCTATTTTTTTTATAGAAGAAAACGGGACCAAAGAAGTCCAGTTCAGTTAGTATAATAAAGGAAAAATTACAACTCACCAAGCAGGTGAGAGCTAGGAAAAAAACAAGCAAAAATGAATAAAAGAAAACAAGAGCAGAAATAAGTCAAAGTCATAGAAGGTGTTTCCCTCAGAATAAACACCCTCATAATTCAGCAAAGAAAAGCGCATGATGAGAGACCTCTTCTCACACAACCTCTAATGTTGGAAAATTTGAGAGTTTCTTTCAATCCAAATGGACCATATGATCGCCTGAGTACGGATATCTCAAAGTTTCCTAAAAGAGCCAGGAATGAATAGTAGTATTTACCACTTTAAATGATAGCAATTAGTACAAAACAACTTGTTATCTAATACACAAGTTCAAAAACATACAAAATATAATAAATGTTCATCTTTCACCACAACAAAATTCTATTATGAATAAAATTATATATCAAATCTAGGAAATAAAATCTAGGAAATATAATTGGTTAACAAAGCTAATGTCTGTTTAATGTTAAATTGATGGAGCAACAACACTAAGACAAAAGTAGTATAATTATAATAGGGCATGGAAATGAGTGACTCAGCTAATTGATGAAAATTGATGCAATCTGCATTTTTAAGATCATTTAGTGATTTGAGACAAGCAACTAATGCGCTCCTTTTATGAGATATTGCATTCTAATATCACGTATATCATGATCCCTTTAGCCACAAAATAACCCTAGCTATTCTACTAGAAATCGATAAATCACTGTCATTGAAATTCCATGGAAGAAAATATCTTCTTATTACAAATCCTTTCCATTATCAAATTGGATCCAAGTTTATCATTTGAGCATCAAATTCCAATTCAACTCTATTTTAGATTTCATGCAACAACTTGTTGACCTAACCCTATAATCCTCTGTTGCCAAAATCCCATTCTTCTGCAGCATCTGATCCTCAGTCTCAGCTAGGTTTTCTGTGTTGCATCTGCAGGATCTCTCAACAGGAGGGATTTCTTAATTTGGGATGGTTGGAGATTATTGATAGCTATTATGTCAACATCCTGTTGGAGGGCTCAGTAAAAAGTGATGGCAGCTTTTTATTGCAGTCTCTCTTTCCTTCAGATAGAGATTTCAAACTATATTCACAAAGCCCTCCAAACCAAGGGGAGAAGCACATGAGAAATATAAATCATCAAAATATGAAAAAAATTTTAGTGGCAAAAATGAGAGAGACACATGTAGGTGTCACAAAAATGTTCACAATGCTTCTATGTGTTGTGGGGTTTCTCCCCTTCTCTCTCTTCCCTGACTGCTCTAGATATGGAATTGAACATAGTTGAACTCACCCAAAGCAGCTTGTATGCTCCAAAGTATAAATTCTCCTCAGCATATCCTTGTAAACCCTGGTGCTGCTGTTGCCAAGCTTCCTCAATCCAGTGCTACTGTGGTGCTTTGAACTAATTTGAGATAAACCAGAGGCAAAAAAACAGTCTGTTCAGATATGTAAGATCGCGGTTTTCTCTGTCGGCTGCTTTAACATGTGGCATCTCCCATCACAAACAAACACTGCACCGATATTCACATGCAATAAAACTGATCTCATACTTCAAATTGTTTATATAACATATGTTTTTCGCATCCAATTGTCTCGAACTAAATCAAGTAAAAGAGAGAATGTCCAAGTCAATCTAAATGCCCGCACATAGATAAAGAGTCCTGGAGGTGGATGATAACTGACTGCTCTTGGTTGTTTAGCCTATCAGCTTTGAGCCATGGCAACTCGCACATCTATTGTTGAAGGGGCAAAGAATAAGCCTCACATTTTTTGACTAAATAGATGCCAAAGAAAGCATCAATGACAATAGATGCTACTCTCTTTTTTCCTTTTCATCTATAGTGGGCACCTAACTTCACTTAAGACTCCAAAATCTTAATTCCATCCGCATGAACCGTAGATATTCCCCCTTTTTATCCAAGCACTTTACTACGATAACAAAATAGCAAGAACAATATCAAAATAAAAAGAAAAGGAATAAGCGAAGAAGAATAGGAATAAGAATAGAACGATAAAGCACAGGCAAATGCGTGTTACAGCTAGTTAACACGCTCCACGTCTTTATTCCATTTCCAGAGAGCAAACTAATTTCTTCCCTCAGAGAAATGAAGTAGAATAAATTGCAAAAACATTAACTTCTTATGAAACAAAACTATATGCATAAACCCTAGAAAGCTTTAGTCCATATGACAATTAATTCATGAAGTATGGGCAGTAACAGAGTGTTTTCGCGAAGGAGCCAATGTACAAGGTGTTTAGTTTCTGCAATAGATCCCTGCAGTGCATAACAAAACAATAATACCATTGACAATCATAATAATATAAACTAAAACACTTGTGTTCTCCATTGAATACCCTTGAGGAGACAACTTACATATGAAACTAATCAACGGATTGAACTATGGTAATCCTTTTTTCTTTCTTTGAGTAATATGAACCTGGTAATCTTTCTACATATACACACACACACACACTATAGATGTCATTTATTTATGCTGATATAACTGTACTAAGTATGTTCATTGTAATAATTCTTGTGCACATGACACACACAATTCACAGAATAGTTTCTACGTAATATCTATACAATGCCCGATACAGAGAATACATCCAGAACCAGGTGATATAATCAAAAGTAACAGGAACTTCAGTGCTGTTAACATAGCACACAAACATAATTGCTTATTCTAGAAATTTACCTGTTATAACAGTGGTTTCAGAATATAGATAATTCAGTAACAATGTCTCCGCGATGAATTTCAATAATAGTGAATACCATTTAGCATAAGAGAGAATAATAAATGTCATATAGGTAAGTGGAAACTCCAGTTAGATAACTGTCAAGATGGGATAGATAAAAGTGTGAAAGGAAAAAAGGATATTTCAAGCTTTGGTATTCTTTCCCACAAAAGATAGGATTCTTCAGCTTTGTTCAGGAGGAGGAATTTATCAACTATGTCAATTCTTTCGGTGGGGAAGAAGGCATCGAACATATGCGATGATGAGTGATTTAGAAATATTAGCATATAATAGGAGCTCTCAACACTTGGACATAATCGTTGCATATATTAAAAGCAGCTCTTGCTGTTGACATATTCCCTGGGTCCCAATTGCGGTAATATTGTGACAAGGGACATACATGTGCTAATCTCGTACTCTTTTATATATAATTCAAGAGAATCATATCAAGGCCTGAAATTTAAAAATATCATGATAGGCATTTGGACTAGTTGGTCTCACTTGAACTGGCGGAACAGGGCTCGAGCATCTCACAATCCAATTATCATTTCATTTCTTGTTGATGTGTCCTAGTAACAAGGAACACATTCTACTTGATGCAGGCCATGTTTCCACAGAAAAAACAATGTAAGGCAAGTGGTTTAGCTGCTTTAGTCCATGGTCATTTCCTTTGAGCTCCCTACGACGATAGGTAACTTGTGCATAGAATTGGCATAAGCATGACAAGGATGTGCATGTAGGTGCATACATACGACACCACATGATGTAGAATACATAAATACATGTGCGTTATAGGACTGAATATTAAACATATTGGCCTGCATGGTGTTAATAGGAACCAACCATTCACAGACCAACCATTACCAGCCACCATGTGTATGGGGGGTTTGGAAACCCTTTACCATATGTGTACACCAAACTCTCTCTCTCTCTCTCTCTCTCTCTCTCTCTCTCTCTCTCTCTCTCTCTACATGTGTGTGTGTAGAGAGAGAGAGAGAGAGAGAGAGAGAGAGACTTGTGTCATTCCGAAAGGATTCGAGGCCGAATCCTTCCTACTCAACTACGACCCTACGACATCCGAGTGCAAGATCTATTTTGTTGAAATTGATCTACAATATTTCAAGTAACTAAAAATCAAAATCATGTATTTTGAAATTTTTTTTTCCATCCATCAGGTAGGCGCAAAATTAACGGCCGGAAATAGCATATTGCTTAGACTTATGTTTTTAGACATACAAATTCTCAATCTGACCAATTCATGAAGATCTAAATACTTAAAAACCCTCACACACTAATTTTTATTCGGTTTAAAATATTCTACACCATTAAACTAACCAACTCACTATTTTGGCCATCCATTTTACGTCTACTTGATGGATAGACAAAAAGTATTCAAAATACATGATTTTTTAATTTTAATTAGTTGAAATAATATAGATCAGCTTTAACGGAGTGGATCTTGCTTCGGATGTCCTAGGGTTGTATTTGAGTGGGAAATATTCGGCCTCAATCCTTTTGGAATGACAAGTGTCCCTCTCTCTCTCTCTCTCTCTCTCTCTCTATATATATATATATATATATATATATATATATATATATATATGAGAAAAATGAAAATCAGCTGACACAGGAGGTAATTCTGTCCTATATCGCACTGAAAACTCAAGTTTTCAATTGAATTTTCAAGATCCAACCGCACATTATCATCTTCATGTTCTAAAATATATACATATAAAATATCACCTGATCTGAATGATGTTTACTCCATTTTCTTTTGGTTCAAACATTAGTGGCTTTTTAACCGTAGAATAAAATGGATCGATTAGATCAATGAGTAAACGAACTCCAAATCACTTGATTTTTTATATATATGTATATTTAAAACATGAAGATATAATGTGCGATCTGATCATGAAAAAAATTCAGGAGATATAATTTTTGAGTACGACATAAGACGGACTTGCCTCCTGTGTCAGTTGATTGACATATTCCTCTCTTTTTCTCTCTCTTTATATAGAGAGAGACGTAGGTCCTTTAAGAAGGATATGGAGATGAATCATTCACATTCAAATTCAATATTAGGTCATTCAAATTTCACTCCGTTAGAGTTGATCTACAATGTTAACAGTGCTTAAAAACACAAATTTAACTGTTTTAAATATTTTTTTATTCATCAAGTAGGCGCAAAATGAACAACTGAAATAGTAAATTGGTTAGTTTAACGATATAGAATATTTGAAACCAAACAAAAGTTGGTATGTGAGGATTTTTAAATATTAGATTATGATCAAATGGTCGCATCAAAAATTTGTATGCCTAAAGTCATAGATTTAACATTTAAGTAAAATGATATTTTTGGCCGTGTATTTTGTGCCTACTTGATGCATGGATAAGAAAACTAATAAACATTGAATATTGATTTTTATATACTTTAAATAATGTAGAGCAACTTCAACGGAATAGATCATGTATTTGAATGTCATGACATTGAATTTGAGTGGGAATGATTCATGCTCAAATCTTTCCGGAAGTGACAAAGTCTATATATATATATATATATATATATATATATATATATATATATATATATATATATATATATAATATATATATATATATAGAGAGAGAGACTTGTGTCATTTTGAAAGGATTCGAGAGCGAATCCTTCCTACTCATATACAACCCTACGACATCCGAATATAAGATTCATTTTGTTAAAGTTGATCTACATTATTTCAAGTAACTAAAAATAAAAAATCATGTATTTTAAATATTTTTTGCTTATCCATCAAGTAGACACAAAATGAACGGCTGAAAATAGCATATTGCTTATATTTATGTCTTTAGACATACAAATTCTTAATCCAACCATTTCATCATGATTTAAATACTTAAAATTCCTCACACACTAATTTTTATTAAATTCAGATATTCTACATCGTTAAACTATCCAAGTCACTATTTCGACCGTCCATTTTTTGCTTACTTGATGGATAGATAAAAAATATATAAAATACATGATTTTTTATTTTAGTTAATTTAAATAATGTGATTAACTTCAACGGAGTGGATCTTGCATGCGGATGTCGTAGGATTGTATTTGAGTGGGAAAAATTCGGCCTCGAATCCTTCCGGAATTGCACATATATATAGGGTAAAGTGTTCCTAATAGGTCTCCTTAATTACAATCTAAAGAGGCAGCTTAAAATCTCAACATCTTAATTTTTTCTATGATCCGATCGCACATTATCATCTGCATGTCCTAAGATGTACATATATAAAAAATTAAGTGATTTGGAGTACGTTTACTTATTAATCTAATTGCTCTATTTCTCTTTACTGTAAAAGATCGATAGTAATTGAACCCAAAAAAATAGAGTAAACAAAATTCAAATCACGTGATTTTTTATATGTGTATATCTTAAAACATAAAAATAATAATGAGCAGTCGGATCATGAAAAAAATCAGGATGTCAGAGTTTTAAACCGCCTTCTTAGATTGTAACCTAAGGAGATTTACTAGGAACACTTTTCTCATATATATATAGAGAGAGATAGACTTGTATCATTCTGGAAGGATTTGAGGTCGAATTATTTCCACTCAAATACAACCCTACGACGTCCGAATGTAATATCCACTCCGTTGAAGTTAGCTAAAAGAATAAAAACTATATATTTTGAATACTTTTTACTCATCCATAAAACAAACCCAAAATGGACAGCCGAAATAGTGAGTAGGTTAGTTTAACAGTGTAGAATACTTGAAATCTAATAAAATTGATATGTGAGAATTTTTAAGTATTTAGATCATGTGAAAATGGTCAGATCGATAATTTGTATGTCTAAAGACGTTGATCTAAGCAATATGCTATTTTTGGCCGTCCATTTTGCACCTACTTGATGAATGGGAAAAAGTATTTAAAATACGAGTTTTTTATTTTTAGTTACTTGAAATAATATAGATCAACTTCAATGGAATGAATCTTGCATTTGGATGTCGTAGTGTTGTATTTGAGTTGGAAGAATTCGGCCTCGAATCCTTCAGGAATAACACAAAATTGTGTCATTCCAGAAGGATTATATATATATATATATATATATATATATATATATATATATAGAGAGAGAGAGAGAGAGAAAGAGAGACTTGTGTCATTCCAGAAGGATTCGAGGCCGAATCCTTCCCACTCAAATACAGCCCTACGACATCCAAATGCAAGATTCATTCTATTGAAGTTGATCTATATTCTTTCAAGTATCTATAAATCAAAAATCAAGTATTTTGAGTACTTTTTTCCATCCATTAAGAGGCACAAAATGGATGGCCGAAAGTAGTGAGTTGGTTAGATCTATATCTATAAATATATAAATTCTCGATCCGACCATTTAATCATGATCTAAACATTTTAAAACCAATACAAACCAATTTTTGTTAGGTTTCAAATGTTCTACACCGTTAAACTAACCAACTCACTATTTAGGCCGTCTGTTTTTTCCCACTTGATGCATTGGTAAAAAATATTCAAAACACTTAATTTTTGATTTATGGATACTTGAAATAATATAGATCAACTTCAACGGAGTGAATCTTATATTCAAATGTCGGATGTTAGTATTTGAGTGGGAAGGATTCGATCTCGAATCCTTCTGGAATGACACAAGTCTATCTCTCTCTCTCTCTACACACACACACATACATATCGCAAAATTAAGAATTATACATGTTAGACATATATATACGTGTATGTATTGATGTTTCCCATGTCTTTTTGAAAACTATGCATTCGATATCAGTGTCACATTTGCATCATGCTTTCATGCTCTGCCTTGGCAACTATGATAGGGATAATTCACTATCCAGTAAGGTACTACAATCTGCCTATTCTAATTTCTGTCAACTACTAAAACAATGATGTGCAGAAAGAGTGCATGAATATAATATATGAATAAAGAAGAATATTGATGCCTACCATGCGCAACATATAATTTATATATGTAATAAGCTTTCAAGCAAAGCGTATGAAGCACACATTCTAGAGTACTTGGCACCAGGTCTCAATCTCAGAATCTGCATACAAAGAAATAAATATAAGTAAACAGATGTGCTCAAGCCCACATAACTATGCATGTATACATATGTGAAGTACACAAAAATACAAAGTCGCGCATCTGGGTTCATATGGAATACCAACAGATTCACAAGCTAAGCTGATAAAGGACAAGTGGTCCTAACTTCAAGCACCTCAAGAAGTACTCAAGTATGAAATCAAGTACACTCTTTCTTCTAGTTTGTTTAGGCAGTCTTAAATCCAAGTGGGACTACTGGCTTCACACCAATGATAGCCTGTGATTCTCTCCTCTCCTTTCTGCAGCCTAGTTGAATAGGTACCAAACTTGACAGAGAAGACAAAAGAGAATTGCATGCTCATTCCATATTCCATTCCTTGCTTTCAGGCATTCCAAGGGGGAGCATCAACTCAAAGAACAATATTTCTATTTTTTTTTTAAAGATGTATCTAATTCTGCTTCTCGAATGCATCCAATCAACAGAATCTTCAAAGCTTTCCTATCATCAGCTAAAAACCCGAAAAGTCTCTTCTACTCTACTCCTATCTCATGGTCCCAAACGCAGAATCTATACTCATTGCATTAACTTGTATTTTTCAGGGCACTGATCAAGATCCCGAAAGCATAAAAAACCAATCACCAAGTAAGTCCATTCGAGTTCGAACATAAAACAAGGTTTCCACGTGCAATGGACCCCAGTGCTGAGTTCTGATGAACAGTATCAGAATCTGGAACTGGAACTTTGCAAGCTACGAAGACATCAGATGACAGCCTTTAGTTCAAAAATTCTCTTCAAGGGCACAAGGTTCCTTCTTTTCCTTCAGGGACCAGTTCATGAAAAGAAGGGATTTTGATAGACCTATTCCTCCGCATACATGACAGGTGAAAGCCGTTCCGCAAAAAAGGTTTTAATGCAGAATAAGGATGGAAGTGTTGGCGTGAGAATTGACAACAAAAGTTGTAGGAAGGGGTCCACAGATACCTAAAGCGAGAAGGACAAGATCTCTTTTCGATTTCCAGAGCAGATTGGATCAAGTTGAGTGTATTGTTTCAAAGATTCCATTTTCTCTCCAAATTTCCTTATAAGGAGAGCATTGGAGACAATCTTGCCATCATGAAATGAAGGCTGAGCAGATCTAGTTCATTTTGTAGACAAGAGGAGAGAGATGAGCTTTTAGGACATAAGACGCTCAGGTCCTGATTTCCCAGAAATTGTCAGCTGACAAGCATAGAAGCAAATTACTTCAGAGTCACAGTTTGTTCGAGGATATAGCTTGCAAAAGAGTGAAAAGGACAAGAAAGAAATAAGAGGTAAGATCAGTATGTGTTATATGAGTGAATCTTGTGATTAGCTTGTTAGTTTCTGGTGACTCTAATATGGTTGTCTTTTCATGTGCAGAAAATGTATAATCATCATCACCATCAAGGAAACAACAACTTAGTTTCTTCACGGACAGCTTTTCCTTCAGAGAGACATTTGTCTCTACAAGGAGAAAATGTACAAGGAGAGTCAGGACTGGTTCTCTCGACTGATGCTAAGCCTAGATTAAAATGGACACCAGAGCTCCACGAGTGTTTCATAGAGGCAGTGAATCAACTCGGAGGAGCTGATAGTAAGTATATAAAGGAATTGATCTGATTGAAAGTCACAGACTTAAATGCATGCATTGGCTGAACTGAAACCTAATAAAATAACTCACCAATATATTAATTCAAATTTTCAAAATACTTTTTGCAGAGGCAACCCCAAAAACTGTTATGAGGCTCATGGGCATCCCAGGACTAACACTGTATCACCTAAAAAGCCATCTTCAGGTATTAACAACAAAACTCTTAAACCCTGAAGTTTTATCGAGTTTGATAAGAAATACTTAGTTGGACCTTTTGCTTCCAGAAGTACAGACTTGGTAAAAATCTCCAATCTCAAGCTAATACTGGGACACCAAAGACTGGTAAGAAGAAGCCCCCCAATGTTCATTTTTGTCTGAAAATAATCGGTATGGTATAAAATAAGATTCTTCTTCCAGCTATAGGTTTTACTCCAGCAGCAGATAGGATACCTGAAGGCAACGGATCTCTTGTTGGCAATATGAACATTGAAATCCAGCAAAACAAGTAAGAATCAACAAAAATAATTTACTAAAAATATTTCTGAAGAATAAAATTGGAATTAACAATATGCTTGTGAATCTCAGGACCATTCATATCAATGAGGCGCTTCAGATGCAGATTGAAGTGCAGAGGCGGCTACATGAACAACTTGAGGTAAGGGCTTGAAGCCACTGTATTACAATTGCTCGGATTAACTAGAAGGGAATAAAAGACCTCAACTCCCCAAAGAACACTAAGGAACCAAAATTCATTCAGTTGCTCAGGAAAAATGCAATGTTACCCGTTTCATTAGAAAGCCATATGGGATTAAATGAGGTATCAGATAGTCCAAATTTCTTCTTAATTTACATATAAATATTCTATAATCAAAATTGTCAAATCAGAACAGGTAACATGTACCATTTTCCATTTCATGTATTGTATTATTATCGGGTGTTGTAAGATAAATTGACCCATGAAAAGCAATTAACTAATTAATTTTACAACCATATATTGTGGACAAATCTCAACAGCTAACCACAAAGATATACTAAAACTCTAAAAGTCTATAGACAGAAAATACAAGTGTTTGTGTTTGTGTGTGCGTGTGCTTATTTTTGTGGGAAAAGTTGGGTTTCATTGATTTACCAACAAACACATACATGCACCTACCATATAACAAGAGCTTAACTAAACTAGGTTAAGGTGAAGATCTATGAAGCACGGACATGCACCCAGGGCTACCGTGTCCGTGTCGGGCACGTGTCAGACACTGACACGTGCCCGACACACGCACGATGCGTGTCGGACATGGTTAATTCGTGTCCGACACAAGTCAAGTGTTTGACTCGTCTGACACAGTGAAACTCAGTCTGGACATGGCTTAGACACGTTTTCGTCAAAGTTTTGTTACTGTTTATTTTTTTATTTGTATCTATTTTGTACAGGTTAAACAATTTAATTTAAAAAAGTCAAGACTTTTAACGACGGTTCTATATAGGACCACCGTGAAAGAACCGCTGTGAAAAGTCTGACTTTCAGACTTTTCACGGGTCTGACTTAGCTTTTCTAAAAATAACCGCCGTTAAAAGTCTGTAAAGTCAGACAGCTCTATTTAGAACCGTCGTGAACAATCTGTCAGACTTTTTCACGGCGCTTCGGACTTTTCACGATGGTTCTAAATAAAACCGTCATTAAAAGTTTGACTTTACAGACTTCCAACGACAGTTATTTTTAAAACCGCTGTGAAAACTCTATAAAGTCAGATTTAGAACTGTCGTGAAAAGTCTGTAAAATCAGACTTTTCATGGCGGTTCTAAATAAAATCGCCGTAAAATTCTGAACCTATTTCTAAATAATAATAATAAAATATTACTTGTCGTGTCTCTGTAACCTAATTTTTTGGATTTTGCAGTGTCTCATGTTCGTGTCCGTGTCGTGTCTGTGTTCCGTGTTTGTGGATGTGCATCATAGGTGAAGATAAACATAAATATTTATATATAACAGAAATCAAAGTCCAATACCATATGGCCATTAATCAATACCGCATAGTTTTACCATTGCCACACATAAACGTAAATATAAGCATAATTTTCTGTATGAATGATCAACATCGTAAACCAAGGTCATATTCCTCTCAAAAACAACAAAACAAGCCAATCTAACACCATTCAGTCCTTGATAGATCTATCACTACCATTTTCTTCGAGAATGATATATTCATATTTGTCCGTCTTCTTCACTCTCCACTAGCTCTTCTTCCTCCTCTTGATTATCTTGTTTTTTTCCTTTCTTTTTAGTAATGGCATCAAGTTTCAATGTCCTATCAATAATTGGCATAAAAACCTTGTCAATAATTGTACCTCAGAGATTAATGCAATTGTTCATAATAAAAATTGTCATCCTCTACGTCATCTAATATAGTAAGCTGCTTCCTAGTCTATGGAATCTTGGAGCGTGTTGGTTCTTGGGTTTAGCTAACATCTGATTTTTACTTTATTGATCTAAAATGTTACATTCCCTGATAATAATAAACAAAACATTATGGATGTAAATAGGTGCAAAGACACTTGCAGCTGAGGATAGAGGCTCAGGGTAAATATTTACAATCAGTGCTAGAGAAAGCCCAAGAGACGTTAGGGAAGCAAAACTTGGGTTCTGCGGGACTGGAAGCCGCAAAAGTTCAACTATCTGAACTTGTCTCCAAAGTTTCAAATGAATGTTTTAGCAGTGCATTACCTGGTATGGAGGAAATTTCTAGCCTACATACATTGCGAACGCGGAAACCCAATTTGCTGACTGTTCAATGGATAGTTGCCTGACCTCCTGCGAAGGATCCCAGAAGGACCAAGAAATACATAACATCAGTATGGGCTTGAGAACGTATCAAGGAAATTCACCACTATGCACACAACAAATGGGGGAGGAAACAAGGCATGACCAGTCTCAACCTGCATGGTGTGAAGACTTGAATAACCACAAGACATTTTCTTCGTCCATAGTGAAAGAACCAGAAAGGACAGTTTTTCCAGTCCAAAGAGATTCCAGTATTTTAGCAATGAGCATTACAGCTCAAAGAGAGAGAGAAGGAAACGGCACCATTAATGAGAAAAGGCGTAGGGAAAGAGATGAAGACCTTTACTTTGAAGAACCAAATAGTAAAAGAATTGGGATCAAACAAGAGCATGGAAAGCAGTGCAATGGGTTTGGAATGTCATCCGTAACAATGCAGCTGGATCTAAATGCCCATGATGACGATGACACTATTCAAAATTGTAAAAAGTTCGATCTGAATGGTCTCAGCTGGAACTAGGATCCAGTGCTCTGATTCTCTAAGAGCAAAACAGGCCAGGGGCAAAAAGAGGTCATTATCTAATTTTCATCCTAACTGCTATTTCTTGAAATGTATGATGTATGGGAATCCAATTTGGTCGCATCAGTAGGACATTAAAAAAAAAAAATTTCCTGAAGCCTGGTCATAAGCGATATTGATGCAGACATCTAACCCTGACATGTGCATCAGAGAAGACGAAGACACCTCACAAAGATTTGAATCGAGTAGAGACGGAATAAAAGTTTTATTTTTCATTTTATTGTATTTTGCTTATTTTAGATTTTTTTTGTTTTATTTTTAGTTTGCTTTAGTTTAGTACCATATCGGTTGTAGACTGGAAGTTGAATATTGTAAAGCCTATTTAAATGCTCCTCTATTATTAATAAATTCAATGCTGAAATTTTGGGGAAAAAAAAAGTTACGATTAATTATTGTGATTAGAATTTTATTCCTAGTTTATTTTTCTTAAAACACTAACCCTCCTATTTCTCTTTCTCTTTCCTCCTTTCCCGCAGCCATCTCCCCCTCTCAATCTTCCTCCTCCCTGTCTTCTTCCTCTTCTTCTTCTTCAACCCACCAACCCAACTCTTTCTCTTACATCATCAACGACAACACCACTCCCACCCTAGCTTCGCCATCTCCTCCATCGCCCTCGCAACCCATCTCCGCCACCGTGCCCTTCCTCTGCCTTTCCTTCTCTCCTCCTTTGCAGCCCCCTGCAATCCCTTCTCCCTGCCCACCACCATTGTCGTTGTTTCCTCTCTTCCTGCCTGTTACCGGCTCTACAGCCATTGTCGCAGGCCCGCCACCAGCTCACCACCCCGCTCTTCCTCTCGCCTGCAACCTCCTCTCCTCTCCCACGACTACTCCCCTCTGCCCGCTAGTCCACCACGACCATCTTCAACTCCGTCGACCACCGCCAGACACCCAACAGCGTCGCCGAGGTTATCGTGCAGTCACAAGTAGATTCGGGTCAAGTTTCATTGCTTGACCCGTTTGGTTTTAGTTCAGTTTGATTCTTAGTAGACCCGCGACGATCTGACCCGCACTCAAGATAAAAGAAAAGAAGACGAATTTAAGTTATAAACTCGTGCAACAGTAGATCCGACCCGCGTGAATAGTAATGGGTTTAGACAAAAGCAGACCCGTCAAGAACCAGATGTTATTTCAGGCCGTAACTTCCACATCTGGTATCCTTTTCGAGTCATTGTGATTGTGACGATGAGAGCTTCGCATCACTGTCCATTTCAGGTCACTGAGATCTTTGTGATTCTCAGTAGGTCATTTTTCTTAGCACAATCATTATTTGTGAGTTGATATCTGCCTGTGTTACTTCATTGACTTATCTTCTACCACTTAAAATTTTGAAGCGAGAGCATCTGTTTCAACCTGAGTCTATTGATCATATATATTTTGATTTTACAAGCATGTGCTATCGTAACTTGGTAGTTGCTTAGTTATTCAAAATTGAGAACGGTACAACTGCGATTGCTGCATTTTGTAAAATTCATCTGCTTGCATATTAGTGTTAATTGTTTTCTTACCCAAGATCATACAGTTGGTGAAACGTAGCGAAGTTTTGTTCTGTCACTGATTTCTGATTCATTCACTTCATCATTTCACATCAATTTGGTACAAAGCATAGTTAGGATATGATTTGCATCATCTAGACACTTAGGAATTTTACAGTTTTCTTGCATTTAAAAAAAATCTAATTTAGAGTTATATCTTTTCATCTTCATTTAGATTTATGTAGTGCATGCCCACCCATAGTAGTAACTCATATCTTCTAAGAGAGTCTAGTAAAGTCTCTCTTTTCTATGGAGTCCCAACCTACAGTAACGCTTGCCGACATAATGGCTCAGCTTACTGCCCTAACTCAGATTGTAAGTGAGGTGCACAAAGACCAGCAGGTTGACCATGAGAGATTGATCAAGATAGAGATTGCACGAGAACCACCCAAAATTGAGAAACTCCAAGTGCCACCCAATGACAGCCTAACACACCCTAATCTTGATGGCCAATACTTGAAAAACATCAAGTTAGATGTCTCCACCTTTGATGGACGTCACGATCCACAACTTTTCTTATACTAGCTACAACAACTCGATATGTACTTCACATGGTATCCCCTTACTGAGCCTAGGAAAGTCAAATGACCATGAAATTGACTAGCCAAGCCAGTCAATACTGAACCAATGTGGAATTGATGAGAGCGTCTCGACATTAGGAGCTTATAGAGACTTGGTCTGCCATGAAGGACAAACTTAAGGATAAATACGTGCTAGAATCCTACTTCGATCGTCTTCTTGACGATTGACACCGATTCACTCAAGGCATTAAGTCCACCAAGGACTATGTGGCCTAATTTGATGACTTTCTCATTCGTTGCAGTACCTTCGGCACAGAAAGTAACACCCAAATTCTTTCCCAATTTAGGGTTTGTCTTAGAGAAGACCTACAAACAAAATTGTTAGCTCGAGGAGTTACTGAACTTGAGAAAGGATATGCATTAGTCTAAGATCTAGATTCTGTTAGGACCAACCATACTTTCAAGAGTCATGATTATAAAGTCTCGGTGTCTAAACCTTCTCTATCTCTCTAACCCAATAGATCTAGTACCCAAACCCCTTCACATAAGAATGACATCAAGGACAAAAGCTTGAATGGAACAACAAAAATAAGGGCCCCAAGTTTCTCAAATTTAATTCCACGACCAAGTACTATAAATGCGAAAGTTACGGACAATTAGCTGTCAGTTGTCCTAGTCTCGTCAGGATCACCATAATCGATGGAACACTTACCGAAGCTACTGAGTTAGAATCTAAAGAGTACATTTATGACCCAGGAGATGTTGAAATTGATGAAGAACCCACAAGTGATGATGTTGGTCTCAATTATATTAATCAAATACTATCGACTGACTTTTTTGTTGTTAGATATGTCCCTTCACAACCAGGCTTACAGGACGATTGGAAAAAATGTTATCTTCCATACATTCACCAAAATTGGAGATAAGAATTGTAAGGTGGTTGTGGGCAGTGGAAGATATATCAATGCAATATCATTCAGGTTCTGCGAAAATTTGGGGTTATAGGTTTTACCCCACCCCCACTCATTCAAGGTGTCATGGATTGGCTCCACGACACTTGAGGTCAAACAATGATATCTCGTCACAGTCAATTTCAATTATTACAAAGACAAGATCTGGTGTGATATAATCACCATGAATGTGGGTTAAGTCATATTAGGTAGACCATAGTTGTTCGAGAAAAATGTCACTATTTATGATCGATCCAACATGTGTCAATTTGAGTATGAGGTAAAGCAAATTAAGCTACTACCCACTCAAGACTAGACAGCCAAGCAGTTATCCACTTTGGCTTTGCTGCCTATTCTACCTTTCATTGCTTCTGCTCCCTCTTTATTTCCCACTAATCATGTACATTCTGTCCACAAATTATTTCCCCCTTTCATTGCTTACTTTACGAATTGATAATAGAAAAATATTTAAAATTTTTAATTTAGGCGATTATGAGATGGTTCAGATTTATCCGTTATGATTTTCTTTGGAAACTGTTAAAATGTTGCATGTCTGCAGTGCTGAACCCTTCAAATTTTTTGAATAAGCTAAATTGCAATACCCATGTTACAGATATTCCTAGAGATTATGACATCAATTATACTTTCAATGTTAATGATCTGATAGATTACAAGGAGTTTGATTGTAGTCCATTGATTGATAAGCTTTCCCCAAAATTATTTTCTGAGAGTTCCTCACTTAGTCTACTCCCAAATACACAGCCCATTCCAGCAGAAAGACTTGAAAAAATTTTAAAGGATGAGACTATCACCACCAAATCTGGTGAAACTCATAGGAATTTGATCCGCTGGAAAACAAAAGCACCAACTGTTGATTCATGGTTAGATCGAGGTGATCTGTAGCGAATTGATCCAGTACAACACATGAGCACTATTACATCTAACTCGACGGGGTAGAGTTCTCTCTCACCTGAGGTGAGTGATGCAAACATCTAACCTTGGCGCATGCACCAGAGAAGACAAAGACACCTCATATTGATTTGGCACGAGTAGAGACGAAATAAGAGTTGTATTTTTCATTTTATTGAACTTTGTTATTTTAGTTTGCTTTTAGTTTATTACTACATTGGTTGTGGACTGAAAGTTGGATATTGTAAAGCTAATTTAAAGGCTCTGTATTATTAATAAATTCAATGCCAAAATTTTGAAAAAAAAGTTGTGACTAATTATTGTGATTAGGATTTTATTCCTATTTTATTTCAATCAAAACCCAAACCCGACTATTTCTCTCTCTCTCTCTCCTCCTTTCCCTCGCAACATCTCCCCTTCTCAATCTTCCTCCTCATCTTCTTCCTCTTCTTCTTCTTCCTTAACCAACCTACCCAACTCCCTCTCTCTTGCATCATCAAAGACAGCACCATTCTCGCCCCAACTTCACCATCTCCTCCACCGCCCTCGCAACCCATCTCCGCCAACCTGCCCCTCCTCTGTCTTTCCTTCTTTCCTCCTTTGCAGCCGCCTGCAATCCCTTCTCCCCTGCTCGCCACCACTGCTATCATTTCCTTTCTCCCTACTTGTCGTCAACTCTGCCATCGCCGTCGCAGGCCCCGCCACCAACCTTACCTCCCCGCTCTTCCTCTCGCTTGTAACCTCGCCTCCTCTCCCACGACTACTCCCCTCTGCCCGTTGGTTCACCTTCGACCATCTTCAACTCCATTGACCGCCGCCAAACACTCAGCAGCGTCGTCGAGGTTGTCGTGTAGTCACAAGTTGATTTGGGTCAAGGTTCATTGCCTTACCTGTTTGGTTCTGATTCGGGTTTGATTCTCAGTAGACCCGCTACGACCTGCCCCTCACTCTAAGATAGAAGAAAAGAAGACGGGTTTAAGTTACAAACCCATGCTATAGTAGATTCGACCCGCGTGAACAGCAACGAGTTCAGACAGAAGCAAACTCGTTAATAACCAGCTGCCATTTCGAGTCGTAACTTCCACATCCAGCTTTTGTTTCAGATGATTTTCAAGTCATTGCGATCGTGACGATGAGAGCTTCACATCACTGTCACTTCAGGTCACTGAGATCTCTGTGATTCTCAGTAGGATATTTTCTCAACACAGTCTTTATTTGTGAGTTGATATCCGCCTTTATTACTTTATCGACTTATCTTCTACCACTTAAAATTTTGAGGCAAGAGCATATGTTTCACCCTGAGTCCATTGACCATATATTGATTTTACAAGCTTATGTCATCGTAACTTAGTAGTTGCTTAGTTTATTCAAAATTGAGAACGGTACAATTGCGACTGTTGCATTTTGTAAAATCTATCTGCGGGCATATTGGTTTTAATTGTTTTTCTACTCAAGATCGTACAGTTGGTAAAATGTAGCGAAGTTTTATTCTATTACTGATTTCTGATTCACACACTTCACCATTTCACATCAGCTATATATATATATATATATATATATATATATATATATATATATATATATATATATATATATATATATATATATATGAGAGTTTTTGTTCAAGAAATATATTTTCAGTAGAGCAAGCTGATGCTACTTGTATGATCTCAAAACTTTGTCAGTGTCATGCTCTAATTAGGTGCATGGTTGTATCTTTCTTTCCTGTTATGCAGTTGCAATTGCAGACTTGGCAATAAGCTCATTTTCAATTTCCCATTATCCATTACATGACATAGAAATCTGCTAGCCAATCAGCATAAGAGTAAGCATTATACAATCATGTTCTAATGTCTATGAATATATCTGGAAAGAATCAGAGAATGGTCACAATGGTTTCAGTTGCTTAGGCAGTCAAAATGTGTATTACTGCTATACTAAAAATTACATTAATGACCAAGTGCATCATTATATCCTATTTGACTACCATAATTGAACCAAGAAATAGTCAGTAGATGTACATCAGCATCTTTCTTCCAAAGGTTAGAAATTCTACATCAAACATATAGGATTTATACACCTGTTTTAAGGAGCAGTCAGATTTCACTCATAAAACCAGAATTAAGCTCTAGAATAAACCATATAAAAAAAGCAAGTATTCAGCCTTAAGCTACCAAAAAAGTTACCACATCACAAGTAATGAATGGATGATCTCCTAGGGTGTAATCATGAGCTGCTTACTCTTAACTAGATAAGATTATTCATAATGTTTTCACATGAACATGGCAAATTGTGAGTTCCAGTGGTTTCAACTACAATAAACTGACAATGACTCCCTTTTCCTTGCAACTCTCCATAGCAGTATGTCCAACACCTTTATCCCATTTCCTATGTTCCACGAACACGTCCACACAAATATGGACACGACACACCTACTTGTGACAAGTTCTTAAAAATACACAATACAGGTGTCGGACACATGTTCGACATGATACTGCTTCATGATATGAGTGTATGCGCTATATAGCTCATTTCCAGTGTCATCAAGTCATGCCTGGATTTACAACATATAGTTTAAAGCTGTGACTTATGAACCTATCCTCCTATTATTCTGTTTTTTTAGTATGATGCTCTGTGTGTGTGTGTGTGTGTGTGTGTGTGTGTGTGTGTGTGTGTGTGTAGCAGTTGAAATTCCATGTTATAATAACAGTGATATAATGGGTTTTATAAGATTCAATACCTTCAACTTAAATGCCAGAAAATATGTACTTCTTGATAAAAGTAATATCTATATTCAAGAGCATTTAGAGAGCACGTGGTCGAG
Source organism: Agave tequilana (assembly GCA_038442645.1). Taxonomy (NCBI): domain Eukaryota; kingdom Viridiplantae; phylum Streptophyta; class Magnoliopsida; order Asparagales; family Asparagaceae; genus Agave; species Agave tequilana. Next base: position 153,908 of record JAVJIF010008686.1, read on the forward strand.
CATTATATACTAGATGGCAACCATCCCACAATTCTAGCATCAAGCATCAAAGCATCTTAGATCTTTCCTAAATCTCTTTAATAAGTTTTTCCAGATTTGGGTATGGAATACGAACTAGCATAGAAGAGAGACCTTCCAATTCAGATCTAATTCAAACTAGGAATCCTCACAGAAGCCTCAACTCGGTTAAAAACTCGGCCAAGATCAGGAAAGAAACACACCTCCAACTAATTCAGCTCATAACTGCCTCATCCGCTAGCTGTTTCCTTCAATCTTGGGCTCATTTTGGAGCTGAAGGAATGAAGTATCAGATGGCATGGGTCTCATCCCTTAATTATTTGAGCACTGCTCTCACTAAGTGGAAGGACTTTTTACTTCACAATACTGGCTTGGCACAATCTCTCTGACCCCCTTCCAACTATATCTTACCTTATAAATAGGGGTACAGGCCGTCACCAAAATAACTTGTTCTAGTGAGCTCTTTCAATTCTCAATTATTTTTCCTTCTCTAAAATCTTAAACTGGCTTGAACGTTGGAGGGTTGTTGGAGGACAAGATCAATGATGTTAATCCTTGATTGTTTTAGAGGACTCCATGGTGATTCTCTGAAGCTTCCAAAATCTTCTAGCTGGATTAGATACCATCACTTCTAATGTGCATTTGCGCCTTGCGAAGGACGCCTATAAAGAAAATGAATGTCCGAGAGTTCGAGTTCCTAGCTTTATGGACTTCACTTCTATGCTAACCGCAATACAATGGTACCCACCATGAAGAAGTCTTTTTTACAGTACAAAATGGAGTGGAGGAGACAATTCTGATCTAACATCCTTTTGCCAAGAATTTTTTTAACACATTAAGAAGGTATAGAATAAAATTTTGAAAGCCAAACAAGAGTCCTCCTTGGCATTATGCATGCATGCTCAAAGTAATATTTGTCAACCAAGTGTTACGTGTGATAGAAACTCAGAGAATGTACAGATTCAGCTAAACAGAGATAGGAAGGACAATAAGAAAACTGGAAACTCCTTAGTTGAAGTGGGTCTTAAAAGGGAGGATATAAAAATAAAGATCATCAGGTGTTAAAAAAAATAAAATATGTCAATCATGGCATTTGTAACAGAGATCAAGCAGGATGGTCACTGACGTATTTAAACCTTAGCAAACATATCTAGAGATGGTTCCATTGTTCCAAACAAAAATTTTGGAGTAAATTACTTCATAGAGTTGACAATTCATCGCATGCTATAAAATCATTAAAATTACAATCAAAATTAAAATCTAGAAAATTTGTGGAATTTAAATATAATGGGTGAATATATATCTACTGCATTTGAATCTCCTTGCTACAGAGACTGGCTTTAATGTGAAAAGCAAAACAGTGAATAATTTCTTCAATTATAGACTAGCTTTACCTATAGAAAACATAATCGGGAAATCATTTAGTACTCAGATTTTGCGAGCGCTTCAGGAATTCAATCAAATTGTCATTTTACTAAAAATACTTGTGGAGGTTTAATCTTAAATGCATTAACATGCACCTAGTATAATTCCTGCCACAGTTTCAGTTCTAGATTAGACCATCCTTACTTTTCATCAATAGGGAAAAGTATGGAATTCTACAAAGAGATTTCTCCAAAGTATGCACTCATACTCTAATAAGTCAATATTTCTAGCCATAAGGGAAGTGCACAGGTCAATGTAAAATAAATTCCTGTCTCAAGGGTAAATCGGTACTTGACTAATATATTAATGCAAATAACTTGAATGACATATATCGGTAATATCGTATCGGGTTTTGAGATACATGAATGATATTCATCCTACAATAGCAGCTAATAACAGGGTAGATTTTATCGATATGGTCAATATTACCGATATTGACAGTCAATAACACGTTATTAATACTAAAATCATCGGCTGACACAGACAACGATAGAGAGATTTTAAGCCATGCCAGGGACATAGTTACTTTGAATTTAGAAGTACTTCAGTTCTCTGTTCATCCATAATAAACAGGCCTTAAGAAGAGAAGGTTGATCAGAATTTTAGCCTAATAAAAAGAGGTTGCCAATGTTATCCAAGGAATACACATGCTAAAACTCACTCAACAAATTCAAAGATCACTATATTCACTAGAGAAACAACTTACTCCACACCAACAAGACAACAGAAGATGAAGCTAACATAAAAACTCTAAATAGTGATAAGATGAAAGGTCATACCAGAATTAATGTCGACTTGATCCATCACCAACATGCACAGACTGCATCACCATCCAACCAAATGATACATAGTAATATGCCAATTTAACATTAACTTTATAATTCAGTACATGTGACAAATCCTCGGAGCAGAATGAATGCTACTTATTTATTATACCAAGAACATAGGCCATCGGGCGATCTATATATGTAACTATTTATAGTATGTGATAGAGTTCAATACTGTAAAGAGAGAGAGAAGAAGCATGTCTATTTCTTGATTCTCCGGACTTTCTTGTTCCCCCAAACCTCCATTCTCCCTGCAGGGCATCCGCAGGACGCCCGAAATATCAGCACGGTCCGCCCATTTGGTGGTGCCATTTTCTTGAGCTCAGCTTCGAGTTCTTTATGGTCCTGCCCTAGCTCCAACGGCTGGACCCCAAAACCCTCCTTCGGCACCGAAGGCAGACACTTCACGCACTCTTCAGACTCGAGCTGGATATCAAACTCAACCGCTTTCCGGAGGCCTTTGCAGCAAGGGTTCCCACATTTCCGAGCCTTGTGATCAATAATCTCCCAAGCAGCAATGGCAGAAACGAAGGCCAGAACCACTCCGGCGGCGTAAGCGACGGGCGCATGGTAAATTACTTCTCCGATGAGCTCCATCGTGGAGGGAGGAGCTCGAGGGCTTCTTGGAAGATGAATTGGAAGTAGGGGAGGGTGAGGACTCCGAGGGCAATGAGCGCTGGTAGGAGAATCACAATGTCGATCGCGGCGAAAGGGGAGTGTTCACAGAAGGGGTGGGACAATGGGTTGAGGGATCTGGTTCTTTTTCTCGAGGAGTGAGATTGGGTGCCTCGGTGGTGCTCGGATGAGGCCATGTTCCGGTGGTGCTCGAAGGCCCTGCAGAACTCGATCAAACCCCGGCAATCCACCATGCCTCGTGTGAGATCAATGAAACAGACCCCAAAAGTTGCAATCTTTGTGAATGTAACAGTTGCTTGTAATTGCAAAGCCGGCTGCAAAATAATCCAAAATTGGAAAGCTTCAATTCTTCGTATATCCCCAATCTTGAGACTCTAGCATCAAGAAATAAAATATAAGATACTGGAATTCGTCAACGATCTGAATCGGAGAGCTGAATCAATACGACGACAACAACAGTAGTTTCTGATTGACCAAGCCGCTAATGATAGTACTGATCCAACCACCGCCAATTCAATAAACAAATTAGAGTGAAGAAGAAATCACGATTTCACAACTGAAGACTGGAGAAAATTGGTGAGTACAAAAGTTCGATGGCGCGAGATCGGATCGGATCGGAGATGGAGAAAATTCAGAATTAGATTTCGGATCAGGCATCCAGCCCGAACCGATCTGATCTGATCAACTTCAAGATTCACAACAACAAAAATAACAACAAAAAAAAAGAAATAAAAGATGAAGGAAATATAGAGAGAGAGCTTCTTCTTCCTTCTTCTCTCTCAAATATGCAGATGAGATTTTGGAGCGGTGCAAAAACGAAGGGAAGACGCGTGGAATGCAGAAGGAAAACGAGCAGGAAAATCTTCAGTATTTATAGTTAGCCCACGGGATGCGACCCATGGGCCCTATTGCGGTGAACTAACCGCACAGATTCAGGCCCGAGGCCGCGGTCAATACTTAGACTTTTTCAATAGCTTTAATGCAGCTTATTATATCAAAGGCTCAAAGCTTTGAAAGTATCAATACAGTACATTTTTTTTCCCAATAATAAACAAACAAAAAAAATCTGGACGCTACTATAATTTATTCTTAAAAGAATTCAAAAGTAAAAAGAAAAAAAAGAAAAAAAAAAGGAAGAAGGCCATGAGTTACGTGGACCAAGATAACTTGCAGAGCATGTCTTTGACTGTTTTGATGGAGATTTCGTGCTTCGGAAATGTTCTGCCTTTGATTGTTTCATTGGGAACGAAATGTCATGAGATGCAAATTCTAACATCAAATAATATGAGGTCTGAACAAGTGAAAAATGCATACGAAGTCGTTTTCACAACGGAGTCTTTTTCTTTTAAATAACATCACTTGCCAGTCTGTGCTTGGACTTTTCCATGTGAACCATTTATTTTAGTTTCGCTGCTCCCTTGATGGAGTTGCAGCTTGCAGCCTGCAAACAAACAGACCTTTGAATCATCCAACAAGAGTGAAACAAGGGCGTGTTTGGATTCATGGAAGTGGGAGGAAAACGGGGGGTGAGAAGCGGGAGTCAGAAGTGTGGAGTGTAATGATAATTTGAGATTTGTGGAAATAAGTTTTCTGACATTTAGTTGTAACGTGAAAGTGTTAGTTAAAAATTATATTGTGTTTTTTGATATTTAGTTAGTAACGTAGAAGTCAAAGTGAAAAATTAACCATATCACAAAATAATATTAAATTAAATATTATTTTTGAAGTGACGTTTTTTTAACTGTATTTAGACTGCAAGTATGGGTGCCATCGGAAGCGGATTATCCGCGGATATCCGCATCCGAATCCGCCTCCAATCCAGATACGGATATCATTTTTTCACATCAGTCAGTATTCGTATACGTATCTGTATCCAAAAGTAGTATATGTATCTGTATCCAAAAGTTAGGTACGAATACAGTTATGGTAAAAGCAATATCCTATTCGTATCTGATCCGATATCCAAATGTTGGGTGCTTGATAATGATATCCTTATGGAGAGGCTATTCTTCAATAGAATAAGACATTAGATTTTTGATATTTTTGAGTTGGTGAAAAAGTTATAGTGGAAAGAATTCGATTCTTATAATAGTAGCACGAGATATTTTGAGTATTTCGACATAACCATCGCATCTGAATCGGCATTTAGCACCGAAGGTCGTGTAATCCATTACTATAGAAACCGAATGACAATGGATGCGGTGAAAGTTTTGATATGTACACAATAATATTATAGAATGTATCATATTTAATATTGTTGTAAACGAGATAAAAAGTAATATAAGTATATCCGTTTAGCTTATCCTTCATCGTATCCATTTTTACATGTCCGATTTGTATTCGTATCCGATCCGCTAATATCTGATCCATATCCGATATCCGATTTTAACGGATACGGATATCATTTTTTCACATCATCAATATTTGTATCTATATCCGTATTCGAAGGTTGGGTGCGGATACGGTTATGGTAAAAGCAATATCCGATCCGTATCCGATCTGATGGCACTCCTAACTGCAAGTGAAATTTACATGACATCAAAATTTAATGCATTAAGTTGTAACTTATTACAAGAGAGATTTAAATTACCACAAAATTAACTGTAGCACCCTGAAAGTGAGAAAATAGTAATATAAAAGGAAAAATGACAAAAGAGTTTTCTCATTTCTTTTTTCCGATTCAAAACAAACAAAGAAAACGGAAAATGAGTTTGCACACCTCCCATTTTCCACCCACTTCCATGAATCCAAAGGAATGTGGATAAATAGATATGATTTTCACTAATTGATTGATTGATTAATTAATTATGGAGATAGTCGAAGCAATTAAGAAAATTATATGTTTTGCGTTGGTCTCGTATTATATAGAGTTTCTTTGATAATTTCTCATATTATATATAATAAAAAAAGGATAAAGAGACCTTCTGACCATGCTCGATGCTTAAATTGTCAAATAATTCTACAAAAGAAACAATAAAGATCATATTTAAGAGCTTTGGGAAATAAAGGAAACAAATTTCTAAACCAACGAACAGGACCCTTCTTTGTCACACAATAACCCTGTCATATTAAATGTTGTAATTTCTGCCCGCCTCGTACAGGGGTCGGTTCATGTGTGTGAGCCTCACACACATACAATAAGAGGACCAATCATGTATTAACACATGTATTAATCTTCTTATAATACTATAAGAGATTATAAGAGTTTCAATCCACATGTCAACGCGAGATTGACCCTCTTATTTATGTGTGTGTGACTCGCGCACATGAACCGAATCCCCTCGCATACATCTGATTAAGACAACAAATTTCTTTTCCACCGTCCCCGTTGCTCTGTAGCTGTCACCAGCGCAAATTCAAAGGGGTCAATATCAATATCAATATCAGTAGCTCTCCATCTTTCTAACATTTTCCACCCAACCAAAAAACTTTAATTGAGAGAGTTCATCTTTCTAACATTTTCCACCCAACCAAAAAAACTTTAATTGAGAGAGTTCCAGGACCAACTGTACCATGGTGTTTAATCAGAGGCCAACAGATTAGAGAAGAGAACCGATGACACCTGAACATCTGCATGTGAACAACACCCAACCAAAAAAAAGTTAATAGACAACACTAGAGAATCAATTGCCAATTAAATTCACTTCAATCCACACAAAAAGGAAGACCTGGATGAAACATCCAGAGACCAGAAGGTAGACCATCAGCTTCAACCAATCCTCGTTACTAGCCACCATGACCATCACAATTTAAGGTGTAGAAGGCAAGTTTTCTGCCTGCAGTTGTTGTCAATTCCCCTGCTTCAAACTTCTAATGAGCAACTCAGACAGTCAGTCAATGATCATTGCATTCACTGATTGTCCAAAAGCGAGAGTATAACAACAGTGTTTTGAGAGAGGGCTGGCAACAAAACCTCCACTCTGTGGGCAGCAGAGAATCAATGGTCATATGAGTAGTTCTAGCTTGCATAGATGTGATTCATGTGAGACATCAAAGAACTTGATATTTGATACATACTGGAAGTTGAGGACTTCTCATTCAAATAGATATTCCCTGAATTTTCAGACGCTCCATCACATATAAAAGCGGAGAAAAGAGAAAAAAGGGAAAGAAGGGAAAATAAGAAACAACATATTTTTCATATCCGGCTACTGGACGCTAACATCTCTCCGCATAATCAGGATTCCAACGTTATCCCGTTCTCAAAACGTTACCGTATACAGAGATTGATAGCTTAGAAAAGTCATTTGGTATGAATTTCAGTCTTCACCATCATCAGTAAACTTTATTTTCTTTGAAGCAGGCTGTATCTGGCCCACCTGTGTCACGGGACAGAGAAAACAACATTAACCAAGGCTTCTTGTTTGACTTGAGAAGGACAATAAAGTCTTTCAGAGTTCACGTTTGCAAATTCTGGCATCAGTTCTTAAAAGGTAATAGTGGCTACGGTGATAAAAACTTTCACTTTAAAAAAAACATTAACAAACACACACAAGGAAAATGCACATAAATCAAAACTTTCTTACAGTGTTGAATAAATAAAAAAGAAATGAAAAAAGAACTTCAAAGGTCGAGAAAATATTACCCTAATATTTCGAATATAAGTGTATGTCAATGTACCCTTTATCCACATAACGACGTCCCCTTGATAACTTGTAGGAGAGCACCAAACTTTCCAAACAAGTGGAACAAGCTCAAGTGGTATGGAAATAAGCATCTATCCACACAATGAAGTTAGCATCGGCCACCAATTTTACTGTTGTGAAAATTGAGATTATTTTAATTTTACGGCTTCTTTTATCAGAATCCTAGTTATATTAAGATTTTAATTTGATGAATCTCGACTTAAAGCAAAACTTCTGATTTGATATAATTCATATTTATATTTTTTAATTAAATCATTTATCTGGGGGTAACTCTACATCTGCCTATATTCAAACATGATATGACATCTATTAATCTAAATGTCTTGTCTAACTATAACGATAGAGATGTAGTTTTTTCAAGAAAAAAATAGAGAGAACTAAACATTTAAACTAGTTTGATTGTATATAAAAAGATTTCATTGCACATTTTTCAGAGATTTAAATAAATAAGATTTAGACAAAATTTGTAATATATTCTTAAACAAATAGATTCAATATGAAGTTTAAAATATTAAAATTCCTTTCTCCCTCCCCCTACCTTCTTTGCTCGCGTTCAAAACTATAACATGTTTCAATGAAAAGCATTGTGCAACTAAGCTTTCAGCCTAAAGAATATTTTGTTGGATTTGGAGGTTCCTGTAATATTTAACAAGTTTACAGATGCACACAGAAAGTGGTAAAATAAATTAGTTTTAGCCAACTGACTAAACTTCTTTTGAATTCTTATTAGCTTAAATTATTAGTTGAATGTTGTCTTTTTTTCCAGAATAAAATAGGGATTTTAATTTGTGTGACTTTTTCTATTAATGTATTGGACTTCTGATTGATTATCTCTATGTCAACTTTTATTTTCTGAGCCCTAAATTATATTGTTATTTCAATTATTTATTTGAGACAATTTCAAAGTTATACTTTCAAATATGTTTTTAAAGTTATAGTACTACTAGATTTTCAGCACAGCAAAAGTTGAATTGGTGTAAAATAATATACAGGAGCAAGGCTGTAAAAATGAGTGAGCCATTCATGAACAGCTCGGCTCGACTTGGTAGTGGCCTGTTCATTCCATTTATTTACCATGTCAAGATGGAGATTAAACTTGTACTAGACAAGCAGAATGCAATTATATCGTGCTTGACTCGTTTAAGATTGATTAAGCTCGACTTGCATGCAGGCATGCGTGCAAAATATGTGTACGCATATGAAGAACTGCATCAAGTTGTGCACAAAGACTTCAAAGCTCTTTAGGCTCTAAGTCGTATTTATCTGTTGTTGTCTAATTACTATTTAGTTAATCAATGATTGTAGTATAATGGCTATTTTAGTTACTCAATGTCATTTTTATGCTGGTGACCCACTGGATGTGATTTAAAATACTTATTAGTTATTTCTGGTTGTCAAATCAAAAAGTTTCATTCCTCGTTAAATGATTTAAGTTGCTTTCTCAAAAAAGTCAAAAAGTGCTAAAGTTTAGCTGGAACTTAACTTGTTAAACATATACAATATTTAATTACAAGCCTCATGCTACTCAAATTCTATGTAGCACGAACACTCCTATCATGGAGCCATGTCGTGTTCGAAACGCGTCGGACACACGTGTCATGTGTATTTTTAAGAATTCGTCACGTGTCCGCGTGTCGTGTTTATTTCAATATTGTCGTGTCCGTGCAACATAGCTCAAATTAGTTCTCAAGATAAAAGCTTGGATATGTATCCGACTCGCCCCAAGCTTAGTTCCAAGCTAAAGCTCCCCAAAAACTAAACCAACCATGCATGGAAAAATCACACTTCCCTTGGTTTCACGCATATACACTGCTACTTAGGAAACATAAAATATTGAAAACAAGACAATGAAGCAAAGTTGCATAGGTAATGGAAAATTGAACAGAAGGAAAGAGAAATAAAAGGAGTATGAGAAGAAAAGGCAAGTTAATGGACAATCTCCCTGGGAATAAATATTATTAACAACTCAAGCAGTTTACACTCATGTTCCAGAGGAGATGCCCACCAAATTTCCCTAGATCAAGGAAGTCTAGGGTGAAGGGTTATGATGATAAGATTAGGAATCCTGATAATCTGGAAAATTCTGGTGCATGAAATGAAGAGATAAGATCATAATATGCAGAGGGGACGAACACCAACCTGGACAATAATCTGGTGCACAAGATGATCCAAAGAAACAAATAGGATCCTTTTTGAAATAATACTTTTTCAAACATTAAGCAAGAATACTTGAAGCTTACAGATCCAACCTTATCATCCCATCCCTCCGTGTGCAACCAACTTGTTGCATCCTGCCTATTAGCATGATAGGGAAAGATCGGGAATGTGATAATTTTATTAATGATTGGGGGAAAGGGAAAAAATAATATAATAAGGTTGCACTGGTACCCGCCGATTTGGGTTCAGGCTCATTTGGTTTCAAGTTGTTCAAAGAAAAAGATCAGGCACAATTCAGTCAGCCAAAGAATCCGGCATGACATAAACAATCCAAAAGTTTTAATTAAATCTCTAGCCTAGAAGCTAAACTGGTTGTTTAAATCTAGTCTAATCAAAACTCATGTAGAAGACCTCAAATGTACTGCTGGATATCTTCATGTATCTGGATAAAACTTTTGAAATGTGGACAAAAACTTTTGATTTCATCAATCCAACAGTACTTGAGACGACCATCCTTACACGCATTTTCTCAAAGAGTATGCAGATTTGGTCAAGGAAGAGTTGGATAGTCAGATCAGTATGATAAGACTTGAGATAAATTTCAAACTCTAAACATAAGCAAACTTACGAGTCCTGATGAGGTTATTTACCAAAAATCCCAGTTTCCAGAAAAAAAAACTTTTATTAAAATTCTGTTCACTCCAATGAAAGTTGAGGACCCAACCCATTAACGATTACAGAAAGCACACCTACCAATTTACAAACTATGACAACTAGTTCAGAAAAATACAGCCGACTTGATTTAAGACTCCTTCCCAAAAGTCTTGGACAATGTGATATTTAAAATATTTAACTTAATATTTTAAGCATGTGGGTTATAAGAACAGTTAAATAATTTACAGGTTAACAAGCCTTCTTTCACATGTCTGTATGTTACTTCAATCATAAAAAGAATAATTTATATTAGTCTCAGAAATTAAGAATACCCAAAAATAAAACAAAATTTACTTAAAAACTTTGCTTACCAATTCTGGGCATTCATAGTCAATACCAGCTTCCTTTATCCGCTTACGCCTCTTTTCATCTCGCTTTAAAATTCCCTTTAACAACTTCTGATGCTCAGAAAGGGTTCTCTCCTGGAATGAGAGGAAAATGATAATACAATCAAATTTGGTACATCCAAAAACTCAATGAAAGTTACAGCTTAAAGTTACTCTGTGGTACCTTGTTATGTCGCTTACGTTCAATCTCCCTCCAATTCAGTGGGTTGAATCTCCGATTCAGTCCTACCCATCTATAACCAAAAACAAACAAAGAGATAACTATATAACATATCATTATGTCATTTACAAAGCTTTCAATTAGAACAATAATAACAAAGTCTTTGGGATTGCCACATGAGGCCAATTTCCCAATGGTTGCTCACCATGCATTAGGAGATGGACATTGCACATATGCATAATAACAAAGTTGTCTTCTGCCAATATATGCTTACACTTCAAAGTTACTTTTTCAAGCATAAGGGGGGAAAAAAAGATGCATGACTCCAGGAAATACAGAAGACCTCCGCAAACTCTCGTGGTTACTCCACATGGCCAGGTTAGTGTTTGTTAAGAGAACAGGACCAGGCCTACCTAGGCAAACAAGTTCAGAGATGGCTGATTTCTTGAAACATTGGAAACAAGAGAACATAGTATGAAGCCCTCAATACTTCAATGGAACAATCATGGATCACATCTTCATTTCAAGTAAACAATTTTGGATGTTATATTAGCAAGAAATTTGGAATTCTTAAAAATATGATTAAGAACAGAGTAGTCTTACTAGCTAGAAATTTAGCCATTTAAACAAATTCTAAAAAGTAAATTGAGAAAAGATATATATATATCATTATGCCCACAGAAGAAGAGAAGCATTCTGGTTTTTCTTTTTTACAGTATTATTACTTGGGAGACATGATGCAAGACCTAAAAAAACATATAGCATGCTAACTTTCAACTATCAGCACTTAATAGTTGTCATTCAAGGAATGAATGGTTGAAAGTGAGGGCAATTTAAAAAATTAATAAATAGCATCTGATATGACATTGAAGGGAGACATGTTTAAACATTAAATTCCTGCACTGTGAGTGAGCAAAATTTTCAGCTCTTAACCTGCTCTAACAAATTGTTGTTGCATAGCCAGTATATTCTGTGTCAGTAATTCCAAATACCATTAGATATCAGATTTTCATAGTTATGGGCACTTATGACGAACACAGGCAACAGCTATTCAAAAGGCATGTCAAATGAGTGCCGACATACTAGAGTCGTGAAATCCCTACCTAACCAGGTTACAGCCTATCCTTTCCCCAACGCCCAACCAGCCCATGAACCTGCGCTCCAAAAGGAAGGAAGGAGGTGTGGGAGCGGCCAATAAAAAAGAGAGAAATAAAAGAATAAGAAGACACAATGTGTAATCACAGTCCTAAAGGTTTTTTTTTCCTTTTTCATTCTCTTTTCCTTTTTTGGAGGAATCACACTCATAAGTTTTAGATTAAGTAGGGCCAAAAACAGAGTATATGGAGTACAAATTCAATAAATAGGGAATCCGAGATTATAGTATTGTGACATTAGACGGACAAGAAATACCGATGAGCAGTCATTTTAAGTACTTGAGTTCTATTATCCAAAAGGATGGGGAAATCAATAGTGATGTTAACCATAGGATCCAAGCTGGCTGGTTGAAATGAAGGAGTGCAACAGGAGTTTTATACGACAATAACATTCCGTAATGGCTGAAGGAAAGTTTTATCGGACTGCTATTAAGCCAGCTTTGTTATATGGCATAGAATGTTGGGCTATAAAGAGATATCATGCCCAGAAGATGAGAGTAGCAGAGATGTGCATGTTTTGTTGATGTGTGATAACACGAGGAGAGATAAGGTGAGAAATAAGGATATCCGTATTAAGATAGGTGTAGCCCCTATAGAAGAGAAAATGAGAGAAAACCGCCTACGATGGTTTGTTATGTGCGACGTAGACCTACAAATGCGTCAGTCCGGCGAGTAGAGCATATCAAATTGGACAAGTTAAAAGAGCGCAAGGGAGACCGTAGAAAACATGAATGGAGGTGATACGACAAGATATAGAGGCTAAAGGTCTTAATGAGGGCATATTACTCGATAGGAATGAGTGGAGAAAGTTGATCCATGTGCCCCATCCAGCATAATTCTCTTTTGGTTCATGTAACCTACCCCAAATACTTGGGACAAATGGCTTAGTTGTTGTTGTTGTTGTAATCACACTCATAAGTTCTAAGATACAAACTTAGTAACTTGAACACCCAAGAGGGTTACATGTGAAGGGTTATGAAAACAAGAGGTAAAACATGAATGAAAGTTGAGCGAGGGGCCAAAAAAATCAGTAGATGCTCCAAACTTAAAACTTGATATCATGCTATATACGCCTGCCACCTACCAATAATCCTGGTCAGATCTCCACTGAAACATCTCCTCTGTATTATATCTATGCTTATATATTCACAAACACACACAGCGCTAAAATTTTGGTCAGTTCATTTGGAGCCAAAATTTCTTTTGACTAACACTGAAACCAAACCAAATCATCCATAAACCCCAAATCACAGTTGTTTTGGCACGGGGTTTATTCTCAGTTTTAAAACATTTAATGCACAACCTCAATAAAAGGTTTTTATTGTGTTAGCAGATAGCTCTTGTAAAGACAGGTGACTCCACTAAAAAAATGTTACAGTTAGGTTCTATCAGATGAGAGGAAAGTGAAGACAGATGAAAACCTGATCGTCAAAATTGCAGATGGTTCTCGTGATCTAAGAGACATAACCATGACAATTACTACAATCATTTTAAAAGGAGGCAAGCTCAATAAACTCAAGGAACCGCGAAGGTCAAGGGGAATATTTAAAACATATTAACAACAAAAGTGAAACAATTCAATAAAATTCAGGTAATGGCAAATCCGCCAGTGATGGAAGATTAAAGAAAGGAAATACAACTAATTCAATATAACTTTTGAAGGCTATGGCATATCAGTTACAGATGAGTGGATTCTAAAAGGCACGGACACAGGCCGACATGGGCACCCACAAGACACTACACACAACAAATGCAATGGTGTACAACCAAAACAATAATGACACAAAATGAGATATCGTGCCCAACCCAACACAGCTTCAAATGGAGGTGTCCAAGCTTCATATGATTCATTAAGAAGATACAGCTAATCGAAGAGCTGTTTTCACAGATGGTGAATGGAGTGTTAAATCATCCGTTGGGAGCATTCTATGAAGAGTGTTAAAACCATTCGAGCCTATAGAAAAGCAATGATCTGAATGCATGTGACAGTGTCAAACCATCTAATATTCAGGGAAGCTGATGATGACTATAGGAGTTCGTGAAATGCTAATTAGCTTCTTCATGTACCACAGTTCAGCTTAGTAGATTTGATGATGTACTATGCTTTAATAAGAGGCCAAGCCCAGAATAAAAAGCAGGCATGGAAGGACAGATGGTGTATGAAATTGAAAGCTGTGCAGGCATGGCCCTTGTGACTTAAGATGACATACGTGATTACATTCTTCCAGTTCAACAGTAATATAACATTTGTTAAATTTTGCAATGTGTTTTGTTTGGCTCTTGGCTTTAACTGTGCCTCAGACATGAATGCAATTCTCTATAGCAAATATATCATTTGTCCTCTATCTTCTAGACTTCTTTTCCCAATCTCCAAGAATTTAGAAGATGACAACTCAATGGACCATAATTTTCCTAGCCAGGATTTTGGCAACAGTTAAATGTGTTGGCCCAAAAGCCTTCCACTCTAGTTTTGATGATGATTAACTCATGTAGTTATGTGTACTAATAATCTTGTGATTTTAGTTTCAGATCATTAATCAAGTTATTAGTAGGTGATTAGCTTCAACAAGATGATTTGGAAGCTTTCATATGTTGATTCAAGAGCCCGAGCGTCAAAGATCATATATAGCACTTGCTCGGTGGATCAAAGAGTTTTGGATCGAGTCAGCTTGGAGATTGCGCTCTACAAGAAGACATCGGTACCATAGTTTAGTTTTGTATTTAGATCCAAATTGTAAAGATTCGAATAATATGATATGCTCAAGTTCACAACACACACGTTTCATGTTTTGGTTTCGGTCTTTGGTTTAACCGATCTTGGTTTTCATGAATAGATATTATATCAAAACAAGTTACATGGTTTAGTGTATATTAGATTTGTTCTATATACATGCATGCTTCAACTACTTAGACAAACTTACTTTGATATACCTATTCATGTGTTTTAGGTTTTGTGTTTTAACAAAACTCATTTTTGGAATTATAGATAAAAACTATGATATATATGTTTCATGTATATTGGATTTCTATCCATATGCATTATGCTTCAATAGTGTTTAAATATCATGTTTTTGTATTTGGATAAGTTTTGGACAAAATGTAATTTCTATTCAAAAATCCAAGTTTTAGAAAATACAGATTTTGGATTTTGGTAAAAATGATAAGACACAAAAATGTTTAAAAACGTTTGTTATTTGTGATGAAATTTTTATCACATGTTTATATTTCAATATAAAATGAGAAAACTATTTTTGTGTATTTTTACAAGTTTTTATGGATTTATTAGAATAATTTTTACCCTGTTTTTCTGACCCAGAACACTGGCTGACAGGCCAGTTCGGTCGACCATGCGGTCGGCCGAACCAATGGCCGGTCGACCCAGAGGTTGACCGACGTGCACAGAACTGTGCACGTCTGGCAGCACAGTGGGACGGTCGGCCGGCGGCCGACCGGACCAGAGAGCAGAGCTCTCTGTTCTTTTCGGTCGACCGCGGCGTCGACCGTCAGTTGCCAACGGTCAAAATGTGACCGTTGGACGGTCGACCGTGCGGTCGACCGGCAGGTCATTTCTGGCAGTTTTGCTGCCAACGGCTATATTTTTATGGGGGCTATAAATACCCCATTAATGGCCTGTTTTCTCTAAGATTTTTTGTGCGAATTTTTCCTTACTCTCTGGTGTTTTCACAGCAATCAAAAGAAGTTTTTGAATTTAAATTGAACAATCTATTTGGTGTTTTTGCTAGGGTTTGGAATATCAAAGAAAAGGGTTTTGGGAAAAAGAGTTTTGATTCAACTTCTTCATCTTCGTTTCAGTTTTCCCAAGATTTTCTTTGTGATTTTGATTTTCGTTCCATTGGTTTTCTCCACACTTGAGCTACATCTACTTTCTTATTCTATAGGATCTTTGTGTGGGAGAAAGAGATAGTTTGTAGTTGTTGTTTAGACCACCAAGTTGTAAACCCAATCTTTTCTTGGCTTTGTGTCTTTGGGTTGTATCCCTCAAGTTGTGAGGTGATCCTTGTGTTAATCCCTCAAGTTGTGAGGTGATTGTTTGTTGGCTTAGAGTTGTGCCTCAAGGAGGAGGTTGTGTTTGTAAGGAGAGGAGTTGGGTACTCCTTGTAATTGTGATTGCCCCAAATCCTCGGTGGAGGTTCCTTTGTGGGAGTCCTTTGTGGACAAGCTAGTGGACTTAAAATCCTTCTGGGTGAAGGCGGGGATGTAGAGCTGGGTGCTCGAACCTCGAAACATATCTTGTTGTTTGCGCTTGATCCCTGGCTCTTACTCTCTCTCTCTCTCTCTCTACTTTGTGTCTTGCATCAATTCATATTGTTCATTCATAATTGCTTGGCTTGTTGAGTGTGCATCTCTTGTTTATTTCAATTAGTTTTTAAATTCCGCATTAAGTTCATTAGATTAGCATAATCACCTATTCACCCCCCCTCTAGGTGATTTTTCAAAATGAGGGTTGACATCAGGTGGTCAACGACGGCTTGTAAAAGTTTGTCAAATGTTTTGCGGAGCCCTGCTCCATAGCCAACCCCATGTTGATGGGGAAAAGGCTTAGATGACAACAATGATGATATTTGTTAAATGGTTGGTCACAGTTTGAAATACCTTTCAATAAGCATGTACACCAGAAGAACCAGATTTTGTAATAGATCTTATAAACCGAACTATGACTTTAACACTAATACTTATTATGTGCTTGGTCACTTTTCAAAGGACCTTCCGACAAAACTTTTGGTATTTACTAATAATCTTTATAGTAGTCCTATTAACTTTTAGTATGTCTTCTACTCCAATTTGAAGAACTATGATGCAATAATTGACCAGAGAACTGCTCCATATCAGATTTCCATGTATCAGTCAAATGCTATACATTAAAATTGCTTGTCCAATATATTTCTCACTCCTTGTCCCATAAAGTATGAAAATTACACCACAAATAGCACTGCAATTATTTATTTAAAAATATGTATTAAATTTCAAGAATTTGCATATATGATCACAATATGTAACAAACACAAAATGTCTGACCCAAAATACCGCCCGCAACATGTATATGCTCTTTTAATATATAAATTTCAAACTTACAACTTTGGATGAACACGCTCTGGAGGAATAAGCTGAAGCTGAAGATTGTGCTCAAACAGTAGATAACCATTAATCTCATCAGCCACAACCTTGGCCACCTGCAATTCCAATTTCAACCATGTATTGCAAACATATTTATACGAAATGGATAAAAAAGGTTTCAACAAAGATTATCTGATCACGAAGAGGAGCTCTCGTACCTCTGGGTTCTCAAATTCAATGAATCCATAGTGCTTCGATTTTCCAGTCTGGGAATCAGTGGAAAAAAACTTCAAACCATGGACCACCATATATGATGTTCAAGTAAGGTCAATAAAAATATCTTTGCTGTTTTTTCACTCTACTCATTGGGCAAGTGAGACATAGTTCTGAAGAGAAAACAGTACAGTTCTATTACTTTCCTTCAGAAATAAAATAATCACCAACCCTGGTAATTATGCATCTTTATACTTGGAATATAATTGTTTTATAAGTTCTTATTCTGTGACCATTTAAAGAAGGCAAGATTTGCATAGAAACCCTTCAAGATAAATAATTTGTAATAGAACCCCTGAAGAATACGCAGACATATAGTTATCGTATAATTAATTATGAGTTTTATTTTGACATGAGTCTATTTTATGAATAATCAAAGAAACCAAGTTTGGTTATATAACCTCTATGTTATTCTTAGCCCTTCTAACTGATGTAATACCAACCTGAATCGCAATCACCTTCAAATCGTAACCACAATTAAAATTGAGACAAGATAAGATTTTGGGTTTCCACCCTTACACGGGCTTCTCACCCCAAAACTCGAGAGTAAATAAAACTCAAGAATTAA
The DNA here is from genome assembly GCA_038442645.1 of Agave tequilana. Classification (NCBI taxonomy): domain Eukaryota; kingdom Viridiplantae; phylum Streptophyta; class Magnoliopsida; order Asparagales; family Asparagaceae; genus Agave; species Agave tequilana. The sequence continues at coordinate 171,909 of JAVJIF010008686.1, forward strand.
GCCAAATAATTTGTGGAAGGTTTTAATCATTCAATAATTCAATACAATAGTCTAGGGGGGCCTTATATAGGCTTTACAAAAGAGGACTACTGGGAAATAACCGATGTGGTACTAAACGTCTACAAAAGAACACAAATAAAATTAAAACATCTACTACAAATAAAGCTGAAACAAAATACAAAATCCTCTAAATAAGCTAAGGCATGAAAAGATAAATGGGAACTGCGTGATGTCCTCATCAATTCCCTCGGGGTGGGAGAAACTCGACCCTGTCGAGTGAGGACTCTCCTCACGAAGTATCTCAATCGGGCCAAGTGGTGGTGGTCGTGGCAGCAGCATGAGTACATCATGTCGAGACCATGGTGGCGGAGGAGGAGCTAGTCTCCATGACGGATCGGTTGTGGAAGATAGCAGCACGATCAAGGCACAGAGAGTAGCGTGAGGCGCATCATCCTGGCTGAAGACGGAACTAATACCAGAATCCCACGGGCTATCCAACTCGTATGCAATGTACGCAATCCTCTTCAGAGTCATTTCGAAATCTTTACGCCAAGCATGCAACTTTCTCATGGTCTCAGAGTGACTCGTAAACCATCACCCTATTATCAACTGTAAATTCTTGCAAAATACTATATGGGTATGCAGCAAATTTGTAGGTGTTATTGTAAATTGCTATCAGCCTAGTGATATCATCAATATGTGCAACAGGCAGATGCAAAGCAGTAGGTATTCTAAGCATAACTCCTAACGATGGGAGAATGAGAGATATTATATGCCTAGAAAGACATACATCTAACGATGGAGGTACACGGGACTCGGATACAAACTCTAAACAACCCGAAAAAGAAGTATTAGAAATCATTTGCTGGACCTTGGCAAGAAATTCAGGTGACTCCCTAAAAGATGAGTTGATAGGAATAACCATAAAATTAGGTTCAACACAAGGAGACTCGAATGGCTGACTAGGCACAGTGGGATATGAGGTTCAACTATCTCGTCCACGTCATCATTGGCACTATCAGAAGACATGTGAATTCACCAATAATCTGTGTGACAGAATCAACTGCTATGTCTTCAATTATATTAAAGAGTCTTAGGAGAAAATTGGACATCCCCAATAACCTTCGAGTCGTTAACTTCATCAGTGGGCACAGTTCTAACATGTTGACTCTCTGAGAGACACATGATATCATAATGTCCATATCTCTTACATTAGAACATCTGACCTTGACATTGACTAACGTTTTGAAAGTTAAGTCCAATCTTAATGCAACATCAAAGGCATCTTCAACAGTGTCTAAGTCATAGGGGCCAGTAATCATAACACGTTTTATTTTAGGTCGTAAACCCCAAATAAACCTAGTTAGAGTCTCAGAAGGGTGCTCTCTCACTTCACTACGATGGGTTAAGTCCTTAAATATGGTAATGTAATCATGAACGGACATATGACCCTGATGGAGATTGTGTAGCTGGTCTAAGTGGGGGTCCCTATACTGCTGACTAGTCATGATAGCTCAAGCAAACAAGCAGATATAGTGAAGAGCCCTAGAGTCAATTAAACTAAATGTATGTGCTAAACAAAAAAAATACCCTACAGTGTAAGTTTTAAATGTAAAGAAAAATGCATTCCTAAAATGATGAAAAGATGCAACCACTAGATCGAAACAAATAGCATTTCAACCAACAAATTATAGCAATCCATATAGTAGTTGCAAGTAATCTAACAGTTAACGAATCAAGTTATGATATCACCTGAGGTGGAGTCGTTCACGCCCAAACGCAAAATCTCAAAGATTCCTCAGAGAAATACTCACTCTGAAGAGTTGAGATCGCCCAAAAGATTCTTGGACAGCGGTGATAAGAAGTGGAAGCTGGATGCCTCGAGAAGGGCGCAAATCGGGCCCAAATCGAGGCAGAAACAAGCTCTGAACTGTGGTGCGCTGATCTACTGAGTTGAATCTGGAAGGCGATCGGAGCTTGAACCAGATTGTGACTGCTGTAGGAGCGTAGTACAGGTTGTCACGATCTACTGCCTCGAAAACGGCTCGATTTGGACTTGAAACGAGCCCTGAACGGCCGTCAGAAGCGATGCTGCGATTCTAAACTGAGTCAACTCAGTGGGTTAACCCGGTTGATGTAAGCGATGACGTCGTTTAAGTATATCGGGTCGGGTTCGGGTTCGAATCACTCAACCGACCAAACCGGACCCGTAAACCCCTTTAAAATGCCAAACGGGTTAATCCCTCACCCGTTTAGGCTAGGGCATACCCGATCCTTTCTCTCCTCTTCGCTGTAGGTGACTGGGCACAGACGGAGCGGTAGCGGCGGCGACGGCGACTCGGATCAAGGGCGAAGCTTGGTCGATTACAGCGATGGAAGAAGTCCGGTGGCGCGGAGCTCGACGGTGGACGGATAGGTGGAGCTGCCAGGTGAAGAAACTCCAGTGAGGGAGCTCCTATGAGGACACGGCAATGGCAGCGGTGCGACACGGGGAAGTACGACGTCAGGGACTGGCCCTGTTCGATGAGGTCGAATTGAGCCTTCGGGAGGCCCGACGAGTCCAGGGATAGGGCGACGTGGATCTGCGAGCGCCGACGAGCCCGGGAGGAAGACGACGGGAATCTGGGAGCGTCGACAATGTTTGGGTGCGGCGTTGGAGATCTCCGGCGACGACGGCTTTGTCGATCGTGGCAGAGGAAAAGGACGAAGACGAGGACGACGCTAGCGATGGCAGATCTCGACGAAGTTGGTGAAGACAGCGGCGCGATGGTGGTGTGTTTGATGGCGGTGGAAGAATGTGGGTGTTGGTGTAGACCAGAGGCGGCTGTGACGTCAGATGAAGAGGTTGAACGGCTGGGGGGCTTCAGAAACTCCGATCTAGGTTCAGGAAGCCCGAGAGGCCGATCGTCGCCCGATCTGCCCTATCTGCTCCGGTGACGAGGTCGCTTCGGCGGATTTCTGGACGTGGCTGTCGGCGACGGCGGAGCCTTGGATGGTGATGGGTTGATGGGTTCTTGGTGCAGGTGATGAACAGTGCAGCGGCGGCGGAGAAAAGGGAGGTGGAGGCCGTGGCTGTCGGCGGCGGCGGAGGGCGTGGATGGTTGAAGCTTGAAGACGAATGAAGATGATGAGAACCGTGCTGATTTGGGTTTTTTTCGACGGAATTTCACTGTAATTTTTTTTAACAGTGAAATCTTTTTTTTCTTTTTTCTTTTTTTTTGAATGGATCTAAATCTGGAGCTGATGTAGATCTAGGGTTTGGAGACTGGGAAGAAAATTTGGAAAAGGAAAATTTTGAAGGGGATTGAAAACTGGCTCTGATACCAAAATGATGTAATACCAACCTGAATCGCAATTACCTTCAAATCGTAACCACAATTAAAATTGAGACAAGATAAGATTTTGGGTTTCCACCCCTTACACGAGCTTCTCACCAAAACTCGAGAGTAAATAAACTCAAGAATTAAGACAAATAATTTGGAAGGTTTTAATCATTCAATAATTCAATACAATAGTCTAGGGGGGCCTTATATAGGCTTTACAAAAGAGGACTACTGGGAAATAAACGATGTGGTACTAAACGTCCACAAAAGAACACAAATAAAATTAAAACATCTACTACAAATAAAGCTGAAACAAAATACAAAATCATCTAAATAAGCTAAGGCATGAAAAGATAAATGGGAACTGCGTGATGTCCTCATCACTAACACACCATGAAATTATAATTTTTTAAGAAATCTTTAACAGGAGGAAAAGTTGACAAAAAGATAGGACCATAAATGCATAAGACTGAAAACCTCGCACAGAATAGGATTGAAAATTTACATTTGGATCTCCAAGGTTCATCAAAAGATAACAGGTTTCAACATTTAGGTACACTGTGTCCTCCTAAAATAATAATAATAATAAAGATTGCAACAGCAACAGAGAAACATAATAGATCTAAAATTGCCGAGCCAATAACCTAATAACTTCCAAAAGGATTTTCGAGATGTCTGCTTTAAATTCGTATAATAATTTGAGACCTATTAAGATGACTCTCTACAAATCAACAATATTTCCAAAAATGATGGGGCTTGTGAGTGCTTTTGATTGAGAGAATAAAATTTTGATTACCAGAGAAGAAGTAGTAGAGTTCAATCAAATAATGACTGGGACTTGGGGATTGTTGAGATGAAGAGGAGACCATATACCATCAATTAGGGTGTGGTCATTTATTTAAAAAGAAAAGAAATACATGTCTATTAGAACTACGAGAATACACAATGTCTTACTTGGAGTAGGAGAATCTAAAATAAAGAAAAAAAATTCTATTTCTACTATAACAAAAAATCGTATTTCTACTCTAATACCTCCCTCAAGTTAAAGCATAGATGCCATCATGCCCAACTTTCTACACAAAATTGAAACTCTTTTTAGATAAGGCTTTAGTGAAGATATCTCCAAGTTGATAACTCGATGTAACAAACTAAGTGCCATCTAATATGTCATCATCATGTCTATGATAAAGTGGCAGTCGATTTTAATATGCTTCGTTCGCTCATGAAAAACAGGATTATTGGCAATATACATAGCCGCTTGATTGTCACAATACATTGTTGTAGATGACGCCCATTCAGAAAGAAGAGAATCAACGTCAATCACAAGTTGTATGAGCCATGACTATATTCTCAGCCTCAGCACTGGATCAAGCAGCATTTTGTTTATTAATTGCCATGTCACCAAATTGACTCCAACAAAAGTGCAATAATCAGTAGTAAAACGATAATCAATAGGATCACAAACTCAATTAACGTCAAAATATCTCACAAATATCCAAATGAGATGAAGAACGATAATACAATCTTTTACTGGAGCCATTAAGATACCGCGAGATACAACAAGCAGTAATCCAATGAAGATGATACGGACTCTGCATATATCGACTTAACACCCACAACAAATGAATATCACGTCGAGTGACAATTAAGTAAATTAGTTTACCAATAAATTTTTTGTACTTTTCGGGATCAGCAAGCGATTCTCATAGGTTTGATCAAAATGAATATTAAGATCCATAGGAGTATCAAGATAGATTTAGATCCTACTGTACCAGTTTCTTCCAACAAATCAGTAAGGTATTTCTTTGAGAAAAGACCTTTCAGAGAGCGAGCAACCTCGATCCCTAAAAAAATATCTCAAAAAACAAAGGTCTTTCATATGAAAGTGAGAACTCAAATAAGCTTTTAACTGAATAATATTCATGATCATCTCCCAGTGACAACAATATCATCAATATAAACTGCAAGAATAACAATGCCTGAGAAGAATGTCTTACAAATATAGAGTGATCAGAGGAGGTTCGTCTCAATCTATAGTGTGCAACAATAGTACTGAATTATCAAAACCATGCTCGTTGAGATTGCTTCAAATTATAGATTGTTTTTTGATTTTTTGTTAGTCTCCCCATGAACCTCGTAATCAGGGGCTGAAGCATATACACTCCTTTAAAGATTTCATGTAAGAATGCATTTTTTAATATCTAACTGATACAAAAGGCTTAACCACTGATAAAAGAATGCGAATAGAATGCAGATGAGCTATCGGGATCAGCGGTAATTGACTGATGGGGGATAAGCTGTCAGGATCAGCGGTAATCTTCTGTCGTTGATAAACTTGGAGTGAATGCGAGTCTTCTAATGGTACAAGAAGAGTAACAGTAATGGTCTAAGGAGTTGTAGTGAAACCTAGAGAGGCTGAAAAGTAAGGTGTGTTTTCAAAGAAAGTGACATTCGCACAAATCACATACTTCCTGCTACAGGATTTCAACATCGATGTTTTTTTGGTGTCCGAGAATATCTTAAAAACACACTGAACTGCTCGAGGATCTAATTTATCATGTCCTTTTTTGATAATTTGAATAAAATACACACACCCCAAAAACCTTTCAGCAAGTACATTATTATGTTGATGTCATGTAAATGATAATTTTTCAGCAACACCATTTTGTTGAGGTATGTGAGCACATAAAGTTTGATGAATTATACCATGAGAAACACAATAATTTTGATGTGCATTTTGCATATATTCCAAAACATTATCAGATAGTAAAAATCTTAAGCGAACAATTAAATTGAGTACTAATCTCTTTATAAAATCTTCATAGCAATCTTTTATTATAATAACCAAGTCATACGAGAACAGTCATCAATAAGTTACAAAATAAGAAAAACTAGACACACTTTTAGTAGGACCTCAAAAATCAATATAAATAACTCCAAATGGAAAGCTACAGCGATTAACTACCCTAAATGAAAAAGTTAAATGATGTTTACCAAACTGACATGACACGCACTGTAATTTAAAGATAGCTTTAATAGAAGAAAATAATAATTAATGAATTTTAAAAATGCATGACCTAAACATAAGTGCCACTGGATCGCAGACTCATCACATGCTAGAGGAGAAGCATCAACTTTAGGTTGATCAACACATTGAAGATAATATAGACAATCTTACTTATATCCCCACCAATCACCTTAGTCTGAAGGTTTAAAAAATACATGATGAAGAAGAAAAGTTTAAAAACACTGAAGAGTTTTGGTCAAACGACTCACAAATACAAGATTAAAAAAAAATATGTGAAATATAATAAATCAGTGAATGCGAGAAAAAAAAGTGCGATGACAATGTCAATTCCAGCACTACGTTTGGAACTACCATCACATTAAAACTATAGAATTACAGAAGATGATGTGTGAAAAGTGAAAAATTGTAGATTTACCAGTCATGTAGATTGACGCACCAGAATCAATGATCCAAATGAAAATGATGAACTTACTAAATAAAAAATACATGCATGTGTCAAGGTAGCAATGTCTGAAGTAGAAACTGAATGCATCTTTTCAATCAGAGAATCATACTCAAATTTTGATAGTCACAGATTCGTCAGCAGAAGTACCACAAATATTAGAATCATGTGCAGTAAATGATCCATCAGTACCAGAAAAATGAGCAGCTCGAGGAAGCCACGAAGGTTTCATGCACTTCCCAACATCGATCAGTAGTGTGATTGGTCAACTGCAATGAGTACTCGTTCGAGAATTATCCTAAATACAATAAAAAAACTCGACCTCTAGTAGATAAATCATAACCACGGAAAAGACATCACCATAGCCTCGACCCTCGAGAAGTATACTTGACTAGTTAAGAAAACTATGGCAGAGCCCTCAATGGAATGAGATCAGAAGTTGTTGCAGAATATTTTGAAGTCTGAGATAGTCGTGAGAAAGTATTCTGAGAGGCTTCCCCCTTCACTTTAGTACCTATCCTCGAAGTGGTTTGAGTTGAGAACTGAGCCTTGAAAAGAACTTACAAATATATAATTCTTCACATTGTTTTTTAAGAACTTCAATATTATTAGTGAGTGGA